>BPTQ01000008.1:334505191-334565191 GCA_019973895.1 Chrysanthemum seticuspe | reverse complement strand
GGTTTTCCAAGGTCTACAAACTTTGATTGAGGTTTTGGCCTTAAAGTCTGCTAACATACAAGGTAATGATGACTGCACACAAGAAAATGTTGACACCTGGCCGGTATATGATCAATGATCTCTTAGTTTAAATATTTTTTGAAAATAGTAAATGTGTAAATGGAAAAAGTCTTCAAATACTGATTATAAGGATGAGTGAATTACGTTTGGGAATGTAATCTTAAGATCAAGAAACTCGACATCAGCAATGAATCTCCCCGATAATGGAACCTTAACCGCCCAGTCTATAAGTAGCAAGTTAACGAAAAGTTAGAGTGAACTACGTACTACCCACATAAAATCAATGATAAAATTTGTACTCCATAGAGGGTCTCATCCAATTGAAGCTATCAATTAATTACTTAACGTACTTGCTTCAATCATCTAAGGAGCTTCCATTATTCGAATAATAAATGAACACATAAATGGCATGGATTGGAATACTAAAAGGGAACGAGTCAACATTTAGGAAACGTATTAACTTGTTTTGACAAAACCATTTCAAACTTACATCCCACATAGGTCAAAGAATAGAAATATTCTTTGGTTTATATACTAGAGTGTCTACATTTGGCCTCGGTGAAGAACAATATTATGTCTTGCATGTGGAATTATCGTTCGAGTCAATAAATGAATTGAGCCCGAGTGTTAACTTCTAATGCAGAATTTGTATAAGTCCTTAATCTTTTATATTTTATTTGAACTTAATTCCTTAACATGTACTCCAAACTGACTTGATGATAAACATGCTCACTGAGTACATATATTATAAGCATTTTTCTATCACTCTATAGGTTTGGTCAACCTGACTTGTACTACAGAGCCTAACCTTTGCTTGTAAGATTAAACAAGCTATATAGCTCGTTTAAAGCTTGTTGTGAGCCGGGAACTTGGGTTGCGAAACTTTTTTATAAGTCGGGTCGTAAGCTCCCATAAGCTAGTGTTACTTGTTTGGAACTGATGTTATGAACTTTCTATATGCCTGGATATATCAATTTATTTATAAACTGAAATTTAATTGTTGGGTCAAAATAAATTATAAGGAACATTGAAATATCATGGTCTTTTAATTGTATTATATAAACCCTTACAAACAGTTTATTTTCAGTTATTCCAATAATAATCGAATCAAAAGAATGTAACTAATAGAATCTTTACAAGAATGAACTACCGTTAGCGAAGATCCATGGAGCATGACGTGGAGGATCATACATAACTGATATAGTCATGTTGTTTTGTGTAATCCCTTCATTCCAAATGGAACGAGATTCACCTCCCGGTTTATACGTGTACAGTATAGGATTTAAAGCGTCTCAATATCGCGAAGGCAACCTTAAGAACAGAATTTCAAACTAAGTTTCCATGTCGAACAAAATTTGTACTCCATACAGGATTCCTCCAATTGCTTATGTCACTTAATAATAAGGTACTTTTCATTGGTCATCCAACTGATCCAAGTAGCTTCCATTCTTCAAAAGATAAATGAACACATGCATAAATGGTATGGATTGGATTACCAAAAATGCACGAGACAACATTTAGGCACTTCATTAAATTGTTTTGACAAAACACATTTTAACAATTATATCCCACATAGGTTCAAGAATGAACATGTTCTTTGGTTATATAGTGTATTGTATACAAATTATATGTGTTAAGAACGCATGTATGTTTTGGAATTGATAGTATCACTTAAGTTCAATAATTAACCCAAGTGTATCTTTCAACTCCAAAATTTACATAACTTTTTAACTTTTTATTTTTTCAACATTTATATAGTTCCTTGTTTGTTTCTTTATGAATACTCCAAACTTTTATTTTCATACACAAAGATTCAGAGGCCATAATTTTTAAATATTACTAAAAAGTAGATTATGTAATGACGCAATATAAGGATTTAGCAATAAGATGAAAAGAAATATTAGACCAACAAAAGAGAGAAAACACATTTAGTAATTAACCTTATCTAAGGGCCAAATCACCTGTGGCTTAGCCCGGACTGTGCTTTTTGAGCTTGATCTTTTTTTAAAAGTAAAAGAACGGGCTTATCTTTTGTCAAGGCTACACAACAACAACAAACCCAATCCCGCCAGGGCAGGGTATTGGGAGGTAAAATGTAGACAAATCCTACCCCTACACCAGAGTAAACCCATGGGTAGAGAGACTGCTTCCAACGAGACCTCCGGCAAGTGCATATGTGCTAGTGCGAAAGGATAGAGAAAGCATACGACAAAAACAATAGGCAAAAGCGTAGAAAAGAAAGCAAGCAAACAAGCAAACAGGGCATATTGGAAAAGGAACACGCACAAGCACACCGAAAATAAGCCAATAGCAAAGCGCAACAGACATAAAACCAAAAGCCCGGGCACACCAAAAGCAGACCAACAAAAGAGGGCAACACAGAGCAAAGCAAAGTAGCACACGATGCATAAAGCTAAGTTGTCAGGGCTAATACATCTATATGTAATAGTGATAGCTAAGACTTAAGACCGTAAAGTCTATTACTCTATTTGTTACTTGATCTAACATGTATGTTTTTGACTAGTTTGTGGAACACTCGTGTATGTTTTTGACTAGTTTGTGGAACACTCGTGATTAAGGAGATTGGTGGTCGCTTTTGTGATGTAAAAGCATTCGCTACTTTCAACCAAAACTTTAAATTTAAGACTATAATGAAAAAAATATACAGAACTAAGAAAGAAACTACAAACTGAAAATTATATAAAACCAAATGACATTGAGCCTTATAAAACATCATCAGCGTTTAACCAACCACAAAAGTGACAGATCTAGCATAAATAAACGGTTGCAATCTTATACCTAACCAAAAGTAAATAAATAAAATTTATGATATAAACATTTCTCTACCAATGAATACGTCTGGTATAGTGATATTGCCAACCACGAGGTGTAGAAGACACATATATATGGATTAGCCAAAGTTTTGCGAGCTCCGAGGAATGAGACCACACGAATGATGAACAAAGCTATTGGAGGGCAGTCTCAAGCTAACTTTGGTATCTCAGGGAAGAGCTCACGAAGCTAATTAAAGAACTAGTTTCTATTCTTTTCCAATACTAAATACCTTTAACTCTGAGCATAACAATAAAATCTAAAATCACTACTTCCAACTTTTAAAAGATAAACGAACTCATAAATGTTTGGATTGGAATACAAAAGATGCACGAGTCAACATTTACCTTATATCCCACATAGATAGAAGTATGAACATGCTTTTTTGATTATATACTAAAGTGTACAGCAATAACATGTGTTAGAAACAATATTATATTTTGCAATTAAAGTTTTCTTTCGAGTTCAATAATTGAATTGGACACGAATAAACTCTTCATCCCCAAAATTTGTATAAGTTCTTAACCTTCTTAATTTTATTAAACTTAATTTTGTTTCTTGATTTTATCCCCAAAATAATATGTGCACAAAAGTTTTTTGAACCGTAACATAGAAACACATTTCGATAGACCGGGTGCATTTAGGATGCGTTTAGAAAAAATTAATGTTTTTTTTTAAAAGAAATTAATACTACATCGTAAATATCTATATGTGTTCCTGGCACTCGCGAGAACCCCTGGTTCCCTCCCTGCCAAGGGCACCCCTAGATGTAAACATCTAGCGAGTTTTGAACCATTAACTCTTGTGAGGGAAACAAAAACTTTACCACTAAACCATTTGATAGTGATTTAGTACATGTTGAAAGTATTGATCGAATAAAATACAACGCACACTTTTTGTCTATCAAAAAATTTGTTTGTAAGTATGTGACTAATAATCAATTATGGTTAAAAAAACATAATAGCACAATTATTTCCATTTGACACCGTCATGTTGCTTAATAAATATACTTTCCTTTCACAAAATATCAACAAAAAGTCAAAAACAAATCACCTACAATTTCAGTCATCTTATAGCACAAGAAAAACACCCTAATATTAAGTTTTTCATAAGATATGAAAAACACAGTTTACCAATTTCATTTCCCAATCAATAAAGGATCGGATTTCTGATTAAAAAAAAACCCGAATCTATCAATACGCCACTGAGCTAGTTGACTAGTTGTCTCAACATGATAATCACCATTATTCACTCTAGCAAACGCCACCATAATTTCATGAAAACAATCGAAGAGCTCATCGAACAACAACTCCTCGTTCTTTCCCAGCTTTACTACTGTTGTCTCAGTTATACAAACTAGTACATAAAGATTATACGAGGATCTCTTAAGAAGATAAATGAACACATATATGGTATGAAGTGGAATACTAAAAATTCACGGTCAACATTTAGGTACCTTATTAATGTTTTTGACAAAAGTGCTCCAACCTTACATCTCACATAAGTTAAAAATCGAAATGCTCTTTGATTTATATACTAGAGTGTATATGATACGTGTGTGTTATGAATACTATTATGTAATGTGTCTTAAAGTTCCTTTGGAGTTTAAATAATTGAACTCCAAAGTAAGTTTCATGGACATTATTTGTATAAGTTCTTAACTTTTTGAAGTTTATTTGAACTTAACTATTTTTAACAAGTACTCCAAAACTTTTATTTACGTACATAGAGATTCAAACTCAATTCTTTGCGTCTATTCTTTTAAAAATTAGATGACCTAGTTTGTGTTGTAAACGAACCGGATGAACATGGACGGAACCTTGTTCGTTCATTTAGTTTAACCGGAAAAATGAGTGAACACGGGAGCTTAAACACACAGTTTTTTTGTTCATATTTGTTTATTAAGAAATAAGATTGTTCATGTTCATTCATTGATATACTAAAAGGAGAAAAAAAGAAAGAATATAGTTAAACATACCATCACAAAAAAAAAAAAAAAAAACATTCAAAATATACATAAGATTGTGTTTTTACAAGTGTAGTTGTGTTTAAGTAAACCATATTTAGATGATCTTCAAACAAAAAGAATGAAACTCATATAATCTTTACAAGAACGAAATGCTATTGGTAAAGATCCATGGAACATGACCCAGAAGATCACACATACGCACTCATCAAGTTTGCTAAACAAGGACATAAAAGTTATTAGCATAACCATATTTATTCCTTCCGCTGAGAAGAATTCGTACATGTAATAATCCATATGACAACAAACCATATAAAAGAATGAATCTTGTACAAATCGACTTTCAGAAACCTTTCCAAATTAAAAGCATTTCAATAACAACTTCACTTATCGAATCCCATTTTATAAGCGCATTCAGTTCTTCCCTAATGTTGTAATATTGAACGCAACAAACCTTCAGCTTTGGTAATCTATACTTAGAAGCACATCCAACACATCGTATCAATATCCTTCACTAAACTTTCTTCACACACATCATACTTATCAGCAGCTCTTAGAAGATCAAGTCTATGCCTGACAAAATCTTGATGTTCTAACCTTCGAGTTCATGCTGCACGCATGCAACTATTGACACGTGATATTGACCCGTCTTCTTACTTTAAAGCATCTCAACATCACAAAGGTGTCCTTAAAAACCAAATTTCAAACTAGTTTCCCAAATTCCAGAAACTTTAATCAATGTATTGACTGTAAAGTCTGCTAGCATACAAGTAATTGCCAACTGTACAGAACAAACTGGACTTTGACACATGATATTGACCTTTAATATCGACCCATTCTCTAAGTTAAAATCTTACATACTAAAGTACAAATCACCCTTTTGGTCACATATATATGGATGAGCCAAAGTTTTGCGAGCTCCGACGAATGAGACCAGACTAATGTTGAACGAAGCTATTGGAGGGCAGTCTCAAGCTAACTTTGGTATCTCCGATCGAGAAGAGTTGAACGAAGCTAATGAACAACTTTCTATTCTTTTCCAATTCTAAATACCTTTAACTTTGAGCATAACAACGAAATCCAAAATCACTACTTTCAACTTTTTAAAGATAAACGAACACATAAATGTTTGGATTGGAATAAGATGCACGAGTCAACATTTACCTTATATCCCACATAGTTAGAAGTATGAACATGTTTTTTTGATTATATACTAAAGTGTACAGCAATAATATGTGTTAAAAACAATATGATATTTTGCATATGAAGTTTTCTTTAGAGTTAAATAATTGAATTGGACACTAACGAGCTCTTCATCCGCAAAATTTATATAAGTTCTTAACCTTTTAAATTTTATTAAATTTAATTTTGTTTCTTAACACACGTATTCCAGAAATTTTAACTTCTTTACTCGCAGCCCCTCGTACTTGATATTTAAACCTGTGATATAGAAAATACACTAAAAAGAACTTATGAAGATTGATCCTGGACTTAAAAGTTTACTAGTTGTCTCAACACGAAAATATCAATACGCCATTGAGCTAGTCGACTAGTTGTCTCAACACGATACTCAACATCATTCACTCTAGCAAACACTACCATAATTTCATCAAAACAATCGAAAATCTCATCGAACAACAACTCCCCGTTCTTTCCCAGCTTTACTACTGATGTCTCAATTATACACAATAATAGTACATAAAGATTGTACGTACTCCATAGAGGATCTCTTCCATTCTTCGAAAGATAAACAAACACATAAATGGTATGGATTGGAATACCAAAATACTCAAAGTCAATATTTAGGTACGTTATTAATTTGTTTCGACAAAACTCATTTCAAACATACATCCCACATAGGTTAAAAATAGAAATGCTCTTTTGTTTGTATGCTAGAGTGTGTCCAATTGTTTGTGTTAAAAAATACTATTAGGTAATGGATCTGAAACTTTCTTTGGAGTTTAATAATTGAACTTCTGAGTCTGTTTAATTGTACAAGTTCTTAACCTTTTTAAGTTTATTTGAACTTATAGTACTCCTAAACTTTTATTAGCATACATACGCACTCATCAAGTTCGCTAAATAAAGATATAAAAGTTAATAGCATAACCATATTGATTCCTTTCATTGAAACGAATTCGTACATGTACACAAATCAATTAACCATATGCCAAAAAATAATGTAAAAGAATGAATCTTTAACCAATCGACTTATAGAAACATTTCTTCACACGTGTCTTTAAGTCCAACACGTCATATTTATCAGCAGCTCTTAGAAGATCTAGTATGTGCTTGATAAAATCTTGATGTTTTTTATTTGTATATATGTAGCTAAGAAATGCTTGACAAGCTTCAATGGTCATGTGGGAACATGCTATGGAAGTCTCGTGAACGTGCTTTAAGAACTTCATGGTGGGCCTCAATGGTTCTGTTGAATGCACATACGGTAATGCCGGTGTTGATACTTTCATATAGCTTTTTCTCTAGGGAGGTTAGCGCTGTTGAAGTAGTGTTGTTTGTGTAAGCCCCTCACTCCAGATGGAACGAGATTCACCTCCCCGTTTTTACATGAATAGAATAGGACACAAAGCGTCTCAACATCACGAAGGTGACCTTAGAAACCAAATTTTCAAACTAGTTTTCCATATCTAACAAAATTTGATTTATTTTCTATGCATTAAAGTTTGCTAACCTATGAGTTCATGATTGACATGTGATATTGATCCAACTTGTTACTTTAAAGTGTATCGACATCAGATAGTTGGCCTTCTCAACATCACCAAGGTGACCTTAAAAACCGAATTTCAAGTTTTCCGAGTTCTACAAACTTTGATTGATGTTTTAACCTGGTATTGACCCATTCTCTTAGTTTAAATACGAGGTAATGCCAACTGCACGCAAGAAACTGTTGACACCTGGTATTGAGTTATTGACCAATTCTCTTTGTTCAAATCTTTTCTAAAAAATAGTAAATGGAAAAAGTCTTCAAATACTGTATAGCTCTTTTAGAGCTTGTCGTGTGCCGAGAAGCTTGAGCTTACAAAACTTTTTGATAAGTTGCTTCGTAAGCTCCCATATGCTAGTGTCACTTGTTTAGAACTGAGTGTAATGAATTTTTTATATGCCTAATTACATATATCAATTAGTTTATACACTGAAATTTCATTGTTGGGTCAAAATAAATTGTAAGGAACATTGAAATATCATGGTAAAATATCATGGTCTTTTAATTGTATAATTGAACCAGAAAAGGAAGAAATACTGAGATGGGAGTTGATCATATAAACCCTTAGAAAACAGTTTATGTTCAATTATTCTAATAATAATCAAATCAAAAGAATGTAACTAATATAATTTTTACAAGAATGAACTACCGTTAGCGAATATCCATGGATATGACCTAGAGGATCACACATAACTGATATAATCGTGTTGTTTTGTGTAATCCCTTCACTCCAAATGGTACGAGATTCACCTCCCGGTTTATACATCTACAATATAGGATTTAAAGCGTCTCAATATCACGAAGGCGACCTTAAGAAGAAAATGAACACATGCATAAATGGATGGATTGGAATACTAAAAATGCACTAAACATTTAGGCACCTTATTAAATTGTTTTGACAAAACTCATTTTAACCTTATATCCCACATAGGGGGAAGAATGAACATGTTCCTTGGTTATATAGTGTAGCGTATATAATCAATATGTGTTAAAGACGCTAGCATGTTTTGAAATTGATAGTATCACTTAAGTTCAATACTATAGACCCAAAACATTAGAGTGTTTTTAACACATTTTAATCGTATACACTCTAGTATATAAACCAACTAGCATTTCTATCTTTAACCTATGTGGGATGTAAGGTACCTTTTTTTTTTTTTTTTTTTTTTTGGTAAAGGGATTATACGCGATGAATGTATTAAAAAGGAAATTTAGGTACAACGAGAAAAAGAAGGAATGAGCCTCCCTTAAAACCTAACAACTATATGCTTTGAACAAGCTCAAGCATAACAACCAAAGAGCAAATGATGAAAATTAGAGGCTAACAACACAAGAAAACGAACCTACAAAACCCTAGTGTTTAACCAACGAACCCTGTTCAGCCTCCATCAGATTGGACGCAAGAGATCTTTCAATTTCTTGTCATATGCTCCACACGAGTACTCCTTTTGAACCGAATAGATGCCAACTTCAACCGGACTATGTCGACAACAGTTTTTGCAACTTGATCAGGCTGCCTTTCACCTTTACCATGAACTCTATAATTACGCTCTTGCCACACATAGTAGGCGGACGCGACCAAAATAAGACGACCAACAATGGTTTCTACTTTATTTTGGTTCGCTATAGGAAACAACCAATTCACAATGTCACTCCATTTTGAAGACACGAAACTAATACCAGCCATACTCACCACCAAGTTCCATACTTTCGACGAAAAAATGCACTCAAAGAACAAATGTTCATAAGAATCAGGACAACCTTTGCAAAGAGGGAAACGAAGCGAAGATACATCTACATTATTACCTACATGCCACTGCCTCATTTGGTCTTGAGTAAGAAGCCGTTTCCTCATCACGAGCCACATATCATTAGCGTGTCTAGGATTAGCATAGGTCGACCAAACAAGATGAGCCCAACTAGCTTCATTACTACGCTCATGAAAATCATCCCATGCATGCTTAACAGCGAACTCATAAAACGACTCATCATTTGACTTCCACAAAAGCTTATCAACCTGGTCATTATGAAGAATGGGAACATTAACAAGTCCCAACGTAGGAAAGGAGTTAATTAAGCCAAGTTACAGGCCACACCCATACACCATTGCCCACAATATCCGCCACGGTTTCATCCCTATCAAACCCATCATTTTCTATTATATGTAGTATAGATACACAAACATTCAAAGTATACTTTTGAAAGTTAGATGATGTGATTATGTGTGACGTAATATAGTAAGTTAAGTATACTTTTAAAAGTTAGACTTTAACCTTACCCAAGTCATTTGATATCTTTGCTACCTAGTTAAGACCGTAAGGTCGATTCGTTACTTGATCTATCAAGTGTGTTTTTGGTTAGTTTTATTTAGCTACTTGGTACATCCCAATGCTACATTTTAGCAAGCGAGGGTCGAGCTTTTATTTTAGCTACTTGATATCGACTCAAGCTCAAGTTTGTTCGTGTTAATCCTTATCGAAATCAACCGTAAAAAAAGAGTCCATAATCTATAATGAGCAGAGTCGAGGATGCTTCATGAGAGCTTGTTGGGTTGAGCCCGAGACTTGCCTATATACCTTGAGAGCCAAGATCGAGATCGACTCAAATTGTTAACATTCCTAGTGACCTTCTCGCCTTTATTTTAAACGTGGCACAAAGAATTTATTTTGTTACTTTTTTTCTATATTTAAAAGGGTGTCCACTATGTCAGCCTTTCTTTTAAGTATTTATTTCTTCTAAAATAACCAACAATTAGTTTCGAGTAGTTTTATTGTGATTGCGTATATGCTTTAACACAATGCAATAAGTAGATAGAAAGTTAATGTTTGGATTGGAATACAAAAAATGCACGAGTGAATGTTTAGGTACCTTATTAATTTGTTTTGACAAAACCCATTCCAACCTTACATCCCATACATGTTGAAGATAGAAATGTTCTTTAGTTTATATACTAGAGTGCATATGAATGATACGTGTCAAGAACATTTGAATGTTTTGGGTCTAGAACCATTATTCAAGTTCAGTAATTTATGAGATGAACTTGTATGATTAACCAGTCCAAAAAATTTATATAAGTTCTTAACTTTTAAATTTATATTTAAACTTAATTTTTTAACAAGTACTTTAAAACTTCTATATTTACATACACAAAGATTCAGATTCCATACTTTGTGTTTATTGTTATAAAAATTAGATGATATAGTTATTAATGACCTAATATAATCGTTTCACTGTAGGTTAAAAGAAATATTAGATCAAGAAAACAGTTTAAACACATATGGTAATTAACCTTACCTAAGGGCCAAGTCAGTTGATCTAAAACATGTGCTTGATAAGAAGATCTTGATGTTCTATATTTGTATAACGTATAATTTACAATTCAAAAACATGAGTAGCATTGGTGTTGAAACGTAACCTTCGCTTATTAAAAGTAGTAAATGTGCAATTGGTAAAAGTTTTCAAATAATGATTATAAGGATGAGTGAGTTACGTTTGGAGATGTAATCTTAAGATCAAGAAACTCGACATCAACAATGAATCTCCCCGATAATGGAAGCTTAACCACCCAAACAAAAGCCTCGCCGCTTTTCAGCGGCTTGTTCTTATCTTCTACATCCAGTATGTTCTTTTTACTGCAAGTTGAATCATGTCAAAACAGTTTTTAAAAAATTGTATCAAATTCAGTATTTCACGCTTTGTTGTAGCTGATTTGATCCATTTAAAATATCACAACACCAAACAACCAATATATAAGGGAATTGCTAAAATAAATTGAGTTGCATGCAACAACGAAACTAGACTTCATGGCATTTAACTCAATAAACAGAAAATGAGTTGCATTGTTTTTTCCTCGTCCAATTGCGTCTGTCACTAAATAACTTAAACGTACTTGGCTTTAATCATCCAAGCAGCTTCCATTCTTCAAATTTCAAAATAGAATGATCAAATAAATGGCATGGATTGGAATACTAAAAGTGCACGAGTCAACATTTAGGCTTCCCTATTAAATTGTTTTGACAAAACTCATTTCAAACTTATATCCCACATAGGTTAAAAATAGAAATGCTCTTGGGTTTATATACTATAGTGTATGTGATCAATTTGCGTTAAGAACACTATTATGTCTTGAATCTCGGATTATTTCTTCGAGTTCAATAATTGAATTTATATTGATATTGAATTCGATCTGATATTCCAGAGGCAAAATTAATATAAGTTCTTAACCTTTTAATTTTTACTTTAACTTAATTATGTTCTCTTAACAAGTAATCCAAACTTTTATATACATACACAAACATTCAAAGTATACTTTTGAAAGTTAGATGATGTGATTATGTGTGACGTAATATAGTAATTTAAGTATACTAGGTTAAAAGAAATATCAAATCAAAAAACACCGTAATATAGTAATTTAAGTATACTAGGTTAAAAGAAATATCAAATCAAAAAACACCTTTAAGACTTTAACCTTACCCATGTCATTTGATATCTTTGTTACCTAGTTAAGACCGTAAGGTCGATTCGTTACTTGATCTAACAAGTGTGTTTTTGGTTAGTTTTATTTAGCTACTTGATACATCCCAATGCTACATTTTAGCAAGCGCGGGTCGAGCTTTTATTTAGCTACTTGATATCAACTCAAGCTCCAACTTAGCTTGTTCATGTTAATCCTTATCGAAATCAAGCGTAAAAAAAGAACCCAAAATCTATAACGAGCAGATGAGTCGAGGATGCTTCATGGGAGCTTGTTGGGTTGAGCCCGAGACTTTCCTAAATACCTTGAGAGCCGAGGTCGAGATCGACTCAAGTTGTTAACATCCCTAGTGACCTTCTCGCCTTCATTTTAAATGTTGCACGAGGAATTTATTTTGTTACTTTTTTCTATACATAAAAGGGTGTCCACTTGTTCAGGTATGCAATCAAAAAAGGAAGGTAACAACATCTTTCTTTTAAGTATATATTTCTTCCAAAATAACCAACAACTAGTTTCGAGTGTGCCTTATTTTGTAAACCCTTGTATTCACAAATAACAAGAGCTTCACCATTAGACAACATAAGAAAAAACTGGTCCACCTTACATCCCACATAGGTTAAAGATTGAAAAGTTCTTTGGTTTATATACTACAGTGTATATGAATGATATGAGTTAAGAACACTAGAATGTTTTGGGCCGAGAATCATTATTCAAGTCCAATAATTTATCAAACAATAACTTAATTGAACTTCAATGATGAATCTTGCCAAAAAATTTATATAAGTTCTTAACCTTTATATTTAAACTTAATTTTTTAACAAATACTCTAAAACTTCTATATTTACATACACAAAGATTCAGAGTTCATACTTTGTGTTTATTGTTTTAAAAATAGATGATATAGTTATTAATATTAATAACCTAATATAATGGTTTGGCTATAGGTTAAAAGAAATATTAGATCAAGAAAACAGTTTAAACACATTTAGTAATTAACCTTACCTAAGGGCCAAGTCATTTGATCTAAAATATGTGTTTGATAAGATCTTGATGTTCTATATTTGTATAACGTATAATTTACAATTCAAAAACATGAGTAGCATTGGTGTTGAAAGTTGAAACGTAACCTTCGCTTATTAAAAAGCCTATTTATTACTGTATGAGTTTGGTAGTACCAATGGGGTTATGTTGTATACACTTTTATTGCTTCGAAATCTAAGGTTGGTTTTATATGGGCTCATCATTTTCCAAGATAGACAATGTTCACCGAGACTACATATAATTACAAGTTTCTAGCATTAAATAAATTTGGTCAGCCTGACTTATACCAGAGCATAACATTTGCTTGGATAACAAGCTATATATAAGTATAGATATAAGAAACATTCAAATATCATGGTCTTCTAATAGTGTGATTAAACAAAACAAAAAAAAACCTGGTGGAAGAAATACTGGCATGAGAGTTGATCATATAAGCCTTTACAAATAGTTTGTGTTCATTTATTCCGATAATAATCGAATCAAAAGAATGTAACTGGTATAATCTTCACAATAATAAACTACCGTTGACAAAGTTCCAAGGAACATAACCCATAAGATCACACATATGCACTCATCAAAGTTGCTAAACAAGGACATAAAACTTATTTGCATAATCATACTGATTCCTTTCATTGAAACGAATTTGTACATGTACACAAATCAACAATCCATATTTCTTGACAACAAACCATGTAAAAGAATGAATCTTGTACCAATCGACTTTCAGAAACCTTTCTGATAATGTATGTATATTCGATAATCATAATAGGGATTACAATGAGTATATAAATACATGGATGCTAACTAACCGGGCTTGGCCCAATACATAATACATAATACTAGTCTACTAACAGCCCCCCGCAGTTGGAGCGGGAGGAAGCAAAACGCTCAAACTGGTCCGGCACTCATCAAACAATGCATACGGAAGCCTCTTAGTGAAAATATCGGCATACTGATAACGTGAAGGGACATGCAAAATGCGAACCTGGCCTGTAGCAACCTGATCCCGAACAAAGTGAATGTCAATCTCAATATGCTTCGTGCGTTGATGTTGCACATGATTGGACGATAGATATACCGCACTAACATTATCACAATAAACGACAGTAGCAAAATGTAAAGGAGATTGCAACTCTAGAAGAAGATTCCGCAACCAGGAAGTCTCGGCCACTGCATTGGCAACACCACGATACTCCGCCTCAGCACTAGAACGTGACAGAGTGTGCTACCTCTTTGAAGACCAAGACAAGAGATTGTTTTCGAGGAAAACACAATAACCTGAAGTAGAACGTCAAGTAGTTGGGCAACCCACCCAATCAGCATCTGAATATGCCACCAAAGAAGAAGTCGTGGAGCAATACAACTGAAGACCATAATCTAAAGTACCACAAACATAACGTAAAATCCTCTTAAGAGCTGCGAGATGAGGCTCCCGAGGATCATGCATATAAAGACAAACCTGCTGAACTGCATATGACAAATCAGGTCTAGTAAAGGTGAGAACTGTAAAGCCCCGGCAAGACTTCGGTAAATAGTCGGATCAGAGACCGGAGAACCATCAGCTCCCAACTTGGACTCCGTATCGACAGGAGTTCGGCACGAATGACAGTTGCGCATACCAGCGCGGTCAAGAATCTCTGATGCATATTGTTTCTGACAGAGAAACATCCCCTTGGAAGAACGTGTGACAGAGATGCCCAGAAAGTAGTTCAGCAGACCAAGATCAGTCATCGAAAATTCCTGATGTAAAGAAGCGATAATCCTCTGTAACAATGCTGGAGAAGAAGCTGTCAACAAAATATCATCCACATATAGTAATAAGTAGGGAACATCAGGCCCCTGTTTATAAATGAACAAGGACGAATCACATCTACTATGAGAAAAACCAATACGAGTAGCATATGCTGCAAACCGCTGAAACCATGCACGAGGTGCCTGCTTAAGGCCATACAACGATCTTTGTAACAGACAAACATGATCAGGACGCTGGGATCCCGAAAACCTGGAGGCTGATGCATGTATACGGTCTCAGATAATGTACCATGAAGAAAAGCATTCTTGACATCGAGCTGATGAACAGGCCAATGTCGAGAAACGGCAAGACTAAGAACCGTGCGGATAGTAGCCGGTTTAACCACCGGGCTAAATGTCTCATCATAATCAACGCCTATCTGTTGGCTATTCCCATTAGCAACAAGACGAGCCTTGTACCTGCTTAAAGATCCATCTGTAAGATACTTGTGCTTAAACAACCACATGGAACGAACAATGTTCGCGTCAGGCGGTCGCGGCACAAGAATCCAAGTTTTATTTTTAATTAAAGCATTATATTCGTCTAGCATAGCATGTTGCCAGTGAGGATCGTTGATAGCAATAGTGTAGGACTTAGGAATAGGAGAAATGGTGGAAACATGACAATTATAACGAAGATTCTTTTTAGTAGTACCAACACGAGAACGTGTGACAATGGGGTGAGTAGAAGTTGGGTTAGAAGGTTGTGAAGGAGCGGAATTATTGGGTTGAGGAGAAGGACTGGTTGGAGAAGTGAGGTTTGGCGTGGAGCGTAAGGGACCAGAACGATCCAAGGTGGAGTTGGTTGTGGGTTGTGGTGTGTCTTGAGTAGTGGATAAGGGGTTCGGTGTAGAAACAATAGGTGTAGAAGCGGGAGGAGTGTAGACGGGTGTGATTGATGGGGAGGCAATCATCGGTCCAGTAGGTTGGGATAGAATGTGGCGGGCCATAATATTTGGTGAGGTTGGTGTGGTCTCAAGGAAGGTGTATGAAGGTGCATCGTTTGGTGTAACAGACCTATAAGGGAAAATTGTCTCATCAAAGGTGACGTTGCGGGAGATGATAATTTTGTTTGTTGAAAGGTCTAAGCAACGAAACCCACGATGGTTAGATGGATAACCAAGAAATATACAAGGTGTGGATCGTGGGCCTAGCTTATGATTAGTGTCTAAGTGAGCATAACACAAACAACCAAAAACATGTAGAGACGTGTAATTTGGCGTCGTGTTATATAGGAAAGTGAGGTGTGTCATTGTTTATGGCAGTGGATGGTAAGATGTTTAATAGGTAGGTGGCCATGTGAAGAGCTTCAACCCAAAAGTGAGGGGGGAGGTGTGCTTGAAAAAGCAAGGTACGGACAAGGTTGTTAATGGTCTGAATCATTCGTTCGAATTTACCATTTTGTTGAGATGTACGAGGGCAAGAGAAACGTGTGTGAATGCCGTGTTTGGTAAATAATTGGTGGAAGATGGTGTTATCAAACTCGCCACCATGGTCACATTGAAAAGCTTTAATATGAGCATTAAATTAAGTTTTGACAAGAGCACGAAATTCAACAAATTTAGCAAAAGTATCAGATTTACTACGCAAAGGATATACCCACAAATAATGAGAATAATGATCCAAAAAGATAACATAATATTTAATACCACTTTCACTCAGAATTGGAGAAGTACACAAATCCGAATGTACAATATCAAAAGGAGAATTAACAACTGTATTTGAAACAGAAAACAGAAGTCTCACATGCTTGCCAAGTTGACAAGCATGACAAAGGTGAGGAGACTTCACTTTATTACACACAATAGAATTATTAGAAAGCAAAGACCGTAGCACTTCATTCCCTGGATGCCCAAGTCGTTGATGCCACGTGTGATAACTAGCCAAGAAAGCTTGTGGGTATGAGGAAAAGGTGGTGACGGGATACAAGTCTCCGGTGCTATCACATCGAAGAAGGATTTGGCGAGTCAAATAATCCTTCACAGAAAAACCAAACTCGTCAAACTCAATAGAAACTTTATTGTCACGGGTAAATTGACGAACATAAATTAAATTTTTTACAATATGAGGAGTAATTAATACATTGTGAAGATGAAGAGGACGGTGAGTGTTAGGCAACATACTATGGCCCGTGTTGGTGACAGGTATAGAGTTACCGTTACCAACAAAGACAGACGGATAAATGCTATGATTATAAATAGTACTAAGATTATTTGCATCTGAATTTAAGTGGGAAGACGCACCTGTATCCATGTTCCACCCGGCCTGTCCGAAATCCTGAAGAGTCAATGTGTTAAAGGCTTGTGGAAGGATGGTTTATTGGCCATTGTAACCAGGAAATGAACCCAAACCATTTTGTGGGGCCGGTGATACCTACTGTTGGGGTTGAGGAACAGTAGCCGAATAGTGAGCCTGTGGACCAGTAGCAAAACCGGGTGGTGGAGGTGTATTATTGGACCTAACATTGCGAACATGTTGTTGTTGGTTATGTAGCAACGTTGGGCCTGATTAATGTTTTCTACTAAACCATATTGGGCTAGCATCCTTTGTTGGGCCTGGACAAGTTGCAACAGTTGTGAATTATCCATGTTATGAAAGTTACTTGGTGGATTTGTTTGACCTGTTTGACGTGTTGATGAAGCAGACCATAAAGAGTTGTGATTAGTCACAACACCATTTAGTTGAGATGAATCATGTATGAAGCGGCAACCATTACCCCACTTGCACATTCCTGTACGACTAAAATGACGACAAACATTTGTCAAAGTGGGTCCACGAGAATCACGAGGTCTAGAGTCTTTGTTAGGATGCGTATGTGTTTCGGCTAAAAGTACGGTGGGAGACGAGGAGGTTGTCAAGGACAAAGTGGGACTCGCCTTATGCTTGAGACGAAGATCCTTGGTTGTAACCATTGATCTAACAGTGTCAAGATCAGGGAAAGGATCGCGATGGGCAATGATGCTCGTCACATGAGCAAAACGATCACTCAAACCGTTAATGGTATAAGTGACAAGATCCTCATCGTCCATAGGTGAACCGAGGTCACATAGCAAGGTAGCAATGGACTCTATTTTGGCAAAATATGCATCGACAGTCAAGTCACCCATGTCTAAAACCCGTAACTCGCCTCGCAAAGCAATGGTTTTAGTCCGCTTATTGTCTAAGAAAACTTTTTCTAGGAAACTCCATGCGTCTAAGGCGGTTTTAGGGTTAACCTTAACAAGACGCTTAACAAGAACATCGCTACATGTAAGAAAGATCCAAGACTTGACGAGGGAGTCTACCTTTAACCATTCGACAGTGGGAGGAGTGATGGCCTCAACACTGGATGATGCCTCTTTCACTTGGATGTGGTCCAAGACTTCGGATCCTTCACAGTGGTTCTTGATGAAGAAACACCACGAAGAGTAGTTAGACTTATCAATGTCTAGTTTAACCGGGGATGAGTGTGGTAATGGAAGGGAGGGCTAACAGTTTATCGGATTGGGAGATGGTGGTGGGAAGAGGTGTTTCTGTATTAACCATAATGAGATGTTGCAAATATGAAGGAGATGAACATGTAATATGGATTGAATATGGAGTGTGATATGTGATGGGGAAAAAAAGAAAGGAGACTCACGGCTGAAACAAATGGAGATTGGATATTAGGGTTTAGGAGATGTTTTAGGAGAAAGATTGTGGCTCTGATACCATGATAATGTATGTATATTCGATAATCATAATAGGGATTACAATGAGTATATAAATACATGGATGCTAACTAACCGGGCTTGGCCCAATACATAATACATAATACTAGTCTACTAACACTTTCCAAACATAAAGCATTTCATCAACAACTTCACCTATCAAATCCCTATCACCGGATTGTATAAACACGTATTAATTGTTCCCCAATGTCGTAAATCTGACCAAATTTCACTAGATATTGAATGCAACAAACCTTCATCTTCGGTAAATTTCACTTTGCAGCCTCTTAAGAACATTCTTTGTGTCAATATCTTCCATTAAACTTTCTTCACACACATATTTTAAATCCAACACATCGTAATTATCGGCAGCTCTTAGAAAATCTAGTTTATGCTTGATAATATCTTGATGTAGCTAAATGCTGCTTGACAAGCGTCAATGGTCATGTCGGAAATGTTAATGGCAGGCATTTCTTTTTCTCTAAGGTTGGGCGCAGTAGGAGGTCGACCCAGTCGGTGTCAATAGCGAAATAAGTTCTTTCTGATTTGAATCAAGAAAGACAGGCGACCGGGTCGCCTCCACTGCAACCCAAAAGTCTATGTTGGTTGTGAAGCAAGAATTGGGACGAATGAGTAGGAAACTCGATGAGTTATTGTGCTTGTTTGTGTGTGTGTTAATTTAATTCAAATATATTTTTTTGGGGTATGTTGTTTTAGTGTATGTCGCTTTATTGTGCCTAAAAGGTCACAAGAGAGAGAAAGCTGAGATGACAAGAAATTGTGGGTCGTTGTGAGACATTAATGTGGGTAGCCTAAGTAGGGGTGTAAACGAGCCGAGTCGAGTAGAGTACTACCAAGCTCGAACTCGACTCGATTAGTAAAACTCGAGCTCGAAACTCGACTTGAGTTCGTTCGAGCTTTGGATTTCAAGCTCGAGCTCGGCTAGCCATCTCAAAATCGAGCTCGAAACTCGACTCGAGCTTGATTATTGCCACCTTTAAAGCTCGAACTCGATGAAAAATGGGCATATCAAGCACGACTCGACTCGATTTTACGTAACTATATGTATATAAAAGGGTAAAAGTGTAATATCATTGAAGCTCGATAAGAGCTCGCGAGCCTCACGAGCTGAGCATATTCGAGCTCGAACTCGGCTCGAAAGTGTACTCGAGTAGCTCGAGCTCGATCTCGACTCGTTTATATCAAGTCGATTTCGAGTAGTTTACGAGTCGATCTCGAATAGCTAACGAGCTGTCTCGTCTCGTTTACACCCCTAAGCCTAAGTTCATGTGAGAACATGTTATGAAAGTCTCTTGAAAGGTTTCGTTAGAAACCAAATTTCAAACTAATTTTCCTAGTTCAACAAACTTTGATGGATGTTTTGATCTTAAAGTTTGCTAACATACGAGGTAATGCCAACTCCACACAAGAAACTATTGACCTATTTTAACTCTAACATACGAGGTACCTTATTAATTTGTTTTGACAAAACGCATTTCAAACTACATTCCACAGAGGTTGAAAATTGAAATGCTCTTTGGTTTATATACTAGAGTATATGATTGAATTGTGTTAAGAATACTATTATGTAATGGATCTGAAAATTTCTTTGGAGCTTAACAGTTGAACTCCAAAGTGTAAGCTTCAAGGACATTATTTGTATAAGTTGTTAACAATTTAAAATTTACTTGAACTTATTTTCTTTTAACAAGTACTCCAAAAGTTATATAAACACTTAATACATAATCAAATCACTATAACACTAATATACCCTTTAATCCTTCTTAGTCATCATATGATCATATGCTTATCCCACCAACATATTAACTTCAATCCATATAAACTTATTCCATAAATACTATAACTTTTAATTATCTTAAAAACACCATTTACCCATTTATCACTAATTAGGGTTCATGAACCCTAATTACTCAACTCATCAAATAACACAAATAGAGATTACTTACTTGCCATAATCGATTGCTAGTATCAATATGGAATTAAGATCCTTAAACCATCACCAAATCCTCATTACTTGGCTCCATTTTCCCTCCTTTCTTTCTTATAAGCCGACACTTATATAAACACATATTTCTTTTCAGAAGTGTGTAGAAGATTATGGATTAGAAGGGAACAATCTAAGTAAAAGGGCAATTTCATCATTTCTATCCATTATTGGTTGATACGTATACCCATACTATTCCATCAATACGCCGTATTCCTTATACCTAATATGCCGTATTGGGCTAGAACAAGTTGGTTCTACTTTCCATTCAATTCCATACACCATATATATCTTCCCTGGATACGTCGTATCCAGGCTTTTGCCAGACCAACACTTATACAATACAACCATTCGTCCTTAATCAACCACATCTAAACCCTGTTAATTCCATCTAGAGTAGGGCCATATTTGTACCCGGGAAATGGGTGTTACATTCTCGTACTTAGAAAATATTTTGGCCTAGTCATTTTTTTTTTTAATTTTTTTATTTATTATTTTTTTGTTTTGTTAAATGGAAGAGGTTATTCTCACCCTATTTTTTTTTACAAAGGGCCAATTGCATATATACCCAAATCATGCTTAACTTGCATTGTACATCATGTATTGAAAACTTGTATTTTAGAGAAATATGTAAATATTTGAGTTTTAGATATGCAATTCTCTCTTTTACAAATAACAACCCCTTCTCTTTTATTTTTTTATTTCTATAATTTTGTTTATATAAAAGACTATAAACTTAGAATATAAAATATAAAGTTTAATAAGTTAAAAGCTTAAAACTGATAAAAAATACATTAAAAAAATCTTATACATTTTACCCCTTTTATCTATTGCTCCAAAACTTCAACGGATGTGATAGACAGCATAAACCTTGAAAACTAAAGGTTAGGGTTTTGAATTATACCCATCTTTTTCATACATCTTTTTCAATGGAAAAAACTACTGGAAATTTGTCCGATGATGTCAGGCCATGTCCTAAATCCTTACACACAGTTGTCTCTAATGACGACCTTTTAATCGAAATCCTACTCAGGTTACCAATACTCTCACTTGTTTTATTTAAGTCCGTATCGAAAAGATGGTTGTCTCTTATTAAATCCATATATTTCACCCGAAAACTCGACCCCCTTGTGGTCTCTTCCTCAAGTAGTACTACATGCAACCCAATTGTTATAACAAATTATATAATTATGATTTTCTGCCTTTGGATATCCGTATTCCAAGTGGTACATCCTTTCTTTTTGGTCATAAGGCACCGCCCGGTAGTCCTGATATTTTGCAGTCGTGCAATGGTTTGCTTTTATGTCTCTCGTTAGCGTATAACGAATTATATGTATACAATCCGTTTATTAGTAAAATGTTTAAGATGATTCCTAAACAACGTAATGTGACATTTGATAAAGATAATGGTATCAGTGGTATGAGAATGGCGTTTGATCCTACTAAATCACCTCATTATAGAATCATTCATGCTGAACTAATGCATAGTAATGCTTTTGGTTTTCGGGTTAAAATAAATACCTACTCTTCAGAACCGGGTGTTTGGAGTGCTTGTGATGATTGGTTTCCTGTTCAAAGTTTAACTTGTTCTAAGGATGGAGTATATTGGAATGATGCCATTCATTGGGTAAATGATGCTAGTAGGTCGGTTTTGCATTTCAAGTTAGATATATCAAATGAGCATCCGGTTTTGACAACCTTAAAAACCCCTTTAACTTTAGATGGAGCGGGTTTTCATGAATGCAAGATGTTTGAGTCTTGTGGTTGTTTGCTTTTTGTTGGTAATGGTGATTTTAACTCTAGAAAGTTGTTTATTTATGAGATGAGGAATAGGTGTTCGGCAATGTGATAAATAATTGATGAGACATGCTCTAATGTGGAGACATGCTCTAATGTAGTGGATCCAATAATATACTTTGTAGTTATAGAAGTCTGGTAATGTGATAAATAATTGATATGCGTCTAAAAGAAAATGAATAGAGTTCATTTGAAGTTGAGATTCCATAATGGATATAAAATGCATGAAGTATGTCTCATGATTTAAAATGTTGAATCATATAAGAAATTCTTCAAGAATAACGCTTGTTCAAGTTGAATAAATCACTATATAAGTGAAAGGCAATATGGTATTAGTTTAAAATGAGCCATTGAAATAACAAAATTTACCATGTTAGTTTTAAAGATATTTGTATATGGTATAAGTTACATATGTTTTGATGAGGTAAATGTGAATGGAACTCATGAGGAGTTTTTCAAGACGGTTGAATAACTTGAAATGAAATACAAAGTTTTGTCTTGTTTTATGAATTAAACATCTTAAAGACGAAATCATTTTTCATAATGAAAGCTAAAGAAAGATGTTATATATCTTTATATGGATAAACGACGCTCATGTTTATGAGGTCAATTGATGAAGAAAGACCCCTTTACTTATAAAGATGATGATCACAATATTGATTTATGAGTGTCATAGTTATAATCTATACTACTTAAAGCTTATCCCCCTTAATTTAATGTGCAAGGGGGGTTGTGCACAACCAAAAGTACGGTACAAACAAAACATTGCACACCAAATAACTACAAATTTTCGTTTATCAAATATTTATTGTGGAGTCTTAAAGAAGTGAAAACAAGAAAACCAAAAGATTATAAAACTATCTTTTAGTGTAGCCATCAATATAAGAAGATCAAAAGATTATAAACCCTCCATCCCTTTGCCTCCCATGAGTTACAACTTACAAAGCAAGTCATACTAAACCTTTATATAAAGAGTTGTGTAGGAATGCGAGTTGGACATGCTTCCATGGAACGGATTGTTCACTTGGGAATTAAATTAAGATAACTGTTGGAAAGAAGCTTCTAATCTATAATGCACCGGCTGCCATCATCATAGACTTGCTTAGAACACCCATACGTATTCAAACACATGTACATGCACTTACCTATTTGTGTCTTTTGTGGCATTCTTTGTTTATTATACCTCTTCTCCCCTGCCATTTTATTACTCCATGCATGATGCATCACTTGGTTAAATAGACACACAAAGTTTTCAGCAAGTATTGTTAACTTAATGGTATTGGAGTAACGTGGTCAACTTATTACATAACAAAATTACCAGTTATTTTGTGAATGAGCATATGTGTTCATTTTTATTGTGCTCGACTTTCAAAGCTCTAAGTTTCTAACTTCCCTAACTTTTGAATTTGTGCAGGTCTCGGGTTTATAACTTCCATTATGTTTATATTTTTGGTTGGGGTGTTCATGTCATCATGGTTGGGTGCATCTGTTTTGAGCCTTGGAGAATGGTTCATCAAAAGAATGCCATTTTTTTGACATATCTACAATGCCTCCAATCAAATTAGTTCTGCCATAAACCCAGGTTGGTGTTTATTACTTTTTGTATTCGAACCCGTTTGACCCAATACATATCCGCCCAAACCTACCCATTTTACGGCGGTACAACCTATATTAAAAACCATTATATGTTAATGTTCCAGATCAAAACACTCTTTTGTACATATTTGGCAGCACAGATAAATATTAAGCTTTGCGATAAGTTTTCCGTTACTCACTACCCAGCCCTGTATTGGGAAAAAATTTGAAAAAAGTTACATCCCTCCCATTACTGATGGAAGAACTGCTGATTCTTTGCTGAAATGGATAAATACACAATTGGTAGTCATTATCTATGAGTAGTCGATTAGAAGAGAAATACATGTTGTTGAATGTATAGCCGTATAGGTGTAAGTTGTTGTGTTGTATAGTACTATAGTTTATTTCTTTGAATCAATTTTAATATTTTTTGTTCATGTGCAAGGTGAAGAACAAAGAAAGGAATAAGTGAAGTGGTGAGAATGAAGTTAAATGTGAAGAGATTTGAAATCGGTTTCGGTGTCGGAGAAAACCCCCACCAGATGACCAAAACATACCAAATGAATTAGAATAGGTGTGCTAAAATGGAGGATAAGGTGAAAAAATCAGTAACTCACTGTCTCCACTCTCCACTTTACCAATGCCCTGTGCAATACAAATGATATTTTCTTTTTCTTTTTTTATGGAAAAAGCCATGCGTCAAAATTGAAATTTTTGTCTCTTTACCTATAGTTGGATTAACATATTTTACTTATTTCTATTATCAATAATGATTTTAAGCCTATTTTCAGTTGATGTATTTAACTATTTGGAATAGAGCATTACCCAACTGAGGTGTAGCCACATGTTACTATTTTGCAATCGAAGAGTGGTATGCAAGATTCGTATGGGTTTGAATTGTGATATGCATGGGCTATGTATTTGATTCTTGCATGTGCATGATGGGTATTCAAGTAAGTTGATGCAAATATATGCTTTCAAAGGACACACGTTTGTGTTTTGTATGAAATATTTGCAAGTTTTACATGACCTGATGGACAACAATTTGTATATGTAATCCATGCAACATGATAACACTACAACAATCGTGCCTTTTGCAAGCGAATTATCAGGGCTTTCGCCGGGAATATGTCCCCTGCGAAACCTATTACCGGGGACATGTCCCCGGAGAAAGCCCCCCGGGAATACCCTCTCGGGAATATTAAATACCATCAAAGATATCTAAATCAAAGTTACTAATTAAACTCATTCATTTTTTTAGCATTTGACTCTTCCTCACGAACACCGTCTTTAGCTTCCCTAAACAAATTAACTAACTTTTCAAGCAATACACGATGCCTCTCTTGCGTCTTTCTCAAAGCATCAATCGAATCTAAAGCTACGCCACGATGACCTAACGCTTCCATGTTCAAAATCATCGTGTTGTTTTCGGCCATTACACGCCTCAAATGATGACAACAATCAAAAAGCAACTTTGATAATGCATCATCTTCACATGCCTGTTGCACAAACCACAAACGCATACAATCATGCAATTTAGATGATCCTGAAATATTCATCAAATTCTCTAACAACTCAAAATTTGCCATTAAAGAGTACAAATAGTTATATAATTCCTAATAACAAAAGTCACAAATAAATAAGAAACAAAACACTTATGTAACTTACTCAAATTAAAATACTACATATGAAAAGACTATGTTAATAAAAACTTTTAATGGAAATAAAGTAATGTAAATTCAAAAGTAATTATAACATTATTAGGCATCTAAGTATAGATTCCACAAAAATAATATAAACTAAACTAATAATAACATTATTAGCCATCTAAATAATAAATAGAATGCAAATTCTCTAATAGGTATCTAAATACCATCATATACAACATTATGGATAAAAACATGACCCCTCAACCACTAGACCGGGCATCGCACGGGTTGTGGGAAGCCTCGTGTATATAAAACATTGATTGTTCTCACTATTAGTCATAAATGATATAATGTATCATTTACTTTGCATTCGTTGATACTATATAACTTGTGAAGTATGAGGATGTGCTCGGTTGATGATAAATATGACATATGTTTAATCCTTCTTGATATGTGAAGGTTAAGCACGAGAAGTTGGTTTATTATATTGGATTGCACCAACTAAGAGATTTAAGTGATGTGATCATTAGGGGGAGAGAAGATACGTGTTGCACTCTTTTTCCCTTGACCAAGGTTTTGTCCCCATAGGGTTTTTCGGCAAGGTTTATAATGAGGCAACATTCCTAAGCGTATAAAGGAATTATGTATTTTTTTCCTTCACTAGATTTTTGTCCCACTAGGTTTTATCTAGTAAGGTTTTAACGAGGCATAATCCTCAAATGGACATCCAAGAGGGAGTGTTATGGATAATTATAATATGGATGTCCATATCTTATAAGATACTTATTAGAGGTATTTGAGTTATATTAAAAGATTACATATCTTTCAGAATGTCTGACCCTCACAATGGTCGATCACAAACTGAATATGTATTTACAAGTGGAGGAACCGCAATTTCATGATGTTCAATTAAGCAGACGATCTCAGCGATATCATCCACCATGCAGAAATTCTAGAGATACATGAAGCAAGTCTGAGAATGTGTTTGGCTAAGAAGTGTGATACAACACATACGTAGATCATGTGGTAATTATTCATAGAAGGTGGCACAAACAGTTTTGCATGAAGATAATGGAGCATGTATTGCTCAACTTAAAGAAGGTTATATCAAGGGCGAAAGGACGAAATATATTTAACCAAAATTTTTATTCACTCATGACTTATAGAAGAATTATGATATTATTATTCAACAAGTTCGTTCAAGAGACAATTTGGCGGTTCTGTTTACCGAGGGACTTCCTAGCTCAACATATAGAAACTAAGACACAACATTGGGATGCGTCGACTCAAAGAGCTCAAGTGATATAGTCATCAGAGGGAGATAATACGCACTGCACTCTCTTTCCCTTAATCATGGTTTTGTCTCACTGGTTTTACTGACAAGGTTTTAATGAGGCAATAATTCCTAAGCGTATTAACAATATGGACATCCAAGAGGGAGTGTTATGGATAATAAATAGTGGATGTCCATATAACCCATAAGAAGCCCATGACCCAATTAACTACTAGGGTTTTTACCCTAATATTTATCTATATATACCCTTTGTATCTCCTATGAATAATAGAAGAATATTTTCATTCCCTCAATTCTTGTTCGAGGTTATTTCCACTTACTTTTTTTGTTTTTATTTTTTTATTATTTTTTATTTTTACAAATGACACCTCCTCTTTTTTTTTTTTTTTTGATTTTTTTTTACTGACAGAAACACGATGTGAATTATACCTTGGAAACATAAGGTTAGGGTTTTGAATTATACCTATCTTTTTTCATGGAAAAAACGGCCAGAAAGCTGTACGATGATGTCAAAAACCGTCCTGAATCCTTACACTCAGTTGTCTCCAATGACGACCTTTTAATCGAAATCCTACTCAAGTTACCAATAGTCTCACTTGTTTTATTTAAATCCGTATAAAAAAGATGGCTGTCTCTTATTAAATCCCTAAATTTCACCCGAAAACTCGACCCCCCTTGTGGTCTCTTCCTCAAGTACTACTACATGCAACCCAGGTGTTATAATAAATTATATAATTATGATTTTGTGCCTTTGGATATCCGTATTCCGAGAGATACATCCTTTATTTTTGGTCCTAAGGCACCGCCTGGTAGTCCTGATATTTTGCAGTCGTGTAATGGTTTGCTTTTATGTCTTTCGTTAGCGTATAATGAATTATATGTATACAATCCGTTTATTAGTAAAATGTTTAAGATGATTCCTAAACAACGTAATGTGACATTTGATAAAGATGATGGTGTCAGTGGTATGAGAATGGCGTTTGATCCTACTAAATCACCTCACTATAGAATCATTCATGCTGAACTAATGCATAGTAATGCTTTTGGTTTTCGGGTTAAAATAAATACTTGCTCTTCAGAACCGGGTGTTTGGAGTGCTTGTGATGATTGGTTTCCTGTTCAAAGTTTAACTTGTTTTAAGGATGGAGTATATTGGAATGATGCCATTCATTGGGTAAATGATGCTAGTGGGTCGGTTTTGCATTTCAAGTTAGATATATCAAATGAGCATCCGGTTTTGACAACCTTAAAAACCCCTTTAACCTTAGATGGGGCGGGTTTTCATAAATGCAAGATGTTTGAGTCTTGTGGTTGTTTGCTTTTTGTTGGTAAGGGTGATTTTAACTCTAGAAAGTTGTTTATTTATGAGATGAGGAATAGGTGTTCGGAATGGTCGGTGAAGTACATTGTTAATCTTGATGACATTACAGCGCCATTGCCCCAAATGTGGAGTATTAGTTCAAATTTGTGTTGTATTGTTTTGGGAGAACGAGAAGATGATTCTTTTATGGTGATGAAGTTATCAAAAAAAGTTGTACAATACAAACTCGTGTCAAAGGCTCTCTGCACAATCTCTGATTTGGGATCTGTTAAGCATCTTAATAGCTGCTTTGAGTTCATTGCATCCTTTGCTACTGTATGATTGAGCGTTCTATATCAGGTATGATTTACCTGCTTAGTTATAGTGTTAATTCTACAATTGCTTTCTTATAGTAGATTTTAGGATCGATAATAGCTGTCATGGCTGAGTTTTTTGTTGATTTGTATACTAAAATTCTCTTCTGATAACCGAGTTTATGCAGAGTCGTTAAAATTCTAGCAACTTATAGGATCACCCCTGTCCTAAGTTAGTAGTAGCACATTCTAAAGTTTTACGGTTTATTTACATAAAAAGGGGCCCTCTTCACCCTTTGGACATGTTGTGTTTGGTCAGGCTGTTGATGGATTGGATGTCCTGAAGGCCATCGAGAAGGCGGGATCGAGCGGCAGAGTTACGTCAAATCCGGATGTCATCGTGGATTGCGGTTAAGTATCTTAGGAGGTTTATTTAAAGTTGTTTTACTGTATTTTCTTTGAATCCTTTGCTTGTGCGGCGTTAATGAAATGATCAACTTACAATAGCTATTTTTGTGCAATTTGTTCTTAGATGAAGGGAGTGCTGGTTATGGCTTATTTTATTTGGTTTATTTTATTGGTATGAGCTTAAGTTCCAATTATCAGGTATAATAAGCTCATAAGTCAGAACAAAGCCGAATATCAAGATTAAAAATACGCTCATAAGCCCAATAATAGGCTAAAACAAACACCCGCACAAAGTGTTAAGATATGCATATATGTATGTTATTAACCTTCTGATATGCATATATGGTTTCTATGTGCCTGCATAATTTGACCAAGTCTGCAAGACGTGTCATAGTCAATGTATGTTTTTAGGTTCATTGTTAGGCTGAACACAGTGGCAACCTAGTTCATCTGTGCCACATCAGCTTTCTCTCTCCGACGACCAAACGACGACCTAGTTGCTACAGTGGTGACCAAGTTATTTTTTTATTTTTTTTAATTCGCAAACAATACAAAATTTGGAGCTTTACGTGTTTCCTAGTCGGTTGCCAAGCCGAACTAGGTTGTGGCTTTGTTAATACTCGACCGAACCCAACCTTTTGTCCACAGTGGTGTCGACCTAGGTCGACCGACCACAACCGAACCACACAACCGATGCATTGTGTCTAGCCTTAGATGTTGTTTCAAGAACAACGTGGGTTGAATTTAGTGCGTATAAAGTATAAACACTGCTCCGCATTCAAATTCTTTGTCTTCAATAAAGTAACAAGAATCACATCAGTAGTTTACTAATGAAGTAATGATCCCCTGTGGGATAGTTGCTTTTGAATACCTTAATCACGTGTCATTGAAGCATGAATGTAAAGAACATGAAAATAATGACGAAGTTTTTTTTGCTATTCAGAGTTCTTAATTTACCATAAGAGAGCCTAATATTGATAAACAACTTTTAACCCAAACAAACTTAGGTCCAAGGGTTTGTTTGAGTTATAAACCGGTAATCGAAACCCTGATGCAATTCTTCAAGCTGAGAAAGCTGATCAAGAGAATCAGGGGCGATTATACTTGGGAAAGCAAGGATCTTAAGCTTCTTGAGTTGGTGGTGCCTTGAGATGCTGGCGTGTTTAAGAAGCTGAGAGAATCAGGGGCAATTATACTTGGGAAAGCAAGCTTAAGTGAAGTGCCCTAAATCTTTTACCTTTATTGTTTGGCACATTCACAGTTTAAGGGTGGTTTGGGTTATCTTATTTAATAGTGCTTATGCTTATTCAGTTATTCTATTGTAAGAACAAGGTACAAGAACCTTACCCAAACACACCCTTAGCAAAAAAAAAAAAAAAAGCTAATAACATAGTTAAATAAGCTAACCCAAACACCCCTTAAGTAGATTCATCTCGAAAGATGACGACAAGTTTATTCTGATAATTTATGTATTCTTATTGAATTCTGATAATTTTATTGCCCAATCTGAAATTGGGATGATTTTGTGCATGAGGAAAGCTGAATTCCACACTTCTTTTTGTACGAAAGTATAGGCAACAGTAGATAAACAACAGAACCTTTATTCAGATCTAAGCTGCAATAGTCAGCTTAGATTAATAGTATCCAAATGTTACAAGATTAGATTAATGTCAATGAGACAATAATCATATGAATGTAAAGACAATACAAGATCAGTGAAATGATCTAAGAGAAGAGAAGAGAGTGATACAAAAGACTGCACACTCAAGTGTGTGTAACCCTAGATTAAAGGACTTATTAAATAGGAGATTAAGTTACACTAAGACCCCTCTAACGGCTATAAATGACTCATCAGCAGAAATGAGTAACTCTTCAGCAGAAACCATCTTCTTGGAACTTTAAACCTTTTATTCTTTGTCCATGAATGACCCCTGTAGAATCTCTGCAATGATCATAACTTGAAAGCCATTAGGAACTGATAGAATGATATGTTTGCCACAGATTAATACTCCAAATTCTAACATTCCCCCTTAATCTGATTAGCAAACATATCAAACAATATCAATTTTTCACACAAAAATTTATGCTGATAAACAGAGAGATTTTTAGTGAGAATGTCTGCAGTTTGGTTTGAAGAGCCAATCTTCTTAGCACTTATAACACCTCTTGCAATTTTCTCCCTGATGAAGTGAACATCAATTTCAAAGTGTTTTGATCTTTCATGAAAAACAGGGTTGACAGCAAGTTGTAAAGCAGATTTGTTGTCACAAAAAAGATTAACAGGAAGATTGATATCAACTTTTAGATCTTTTAGGATTTTTTGAATCCAAATGATTTCACAGGCAGCAGTAGACATAGATCTATACTCTGCTTCTGTGGAAGATTTTGAAAGAGTGTTTTGTTTTTTACTTTTCCATGAGATCAAACAATCATTGAAGAAAACACAATAACCTGTGACAGATTTTCTGGTTTTCTTGCATTTGGCCCAATCAGCATCACTATATCCTTCAAGATGATTTTCAGAGTTGCTGAAATTGTACCTTAGGCCTTTTCCTGGAGCTCCTTTTAGATATCTCAGAACATTGAGGGCACATTCCAGATGAGATTTTAAGGGAGAATGCATATATTGTGCCAGACAATGAACTGAGTATGAGATGTCAGGTCTTGTATGGGTGAGATAGATAAGTTTCCCAAGTAACTTCTGATAACCAGTGATGTTGACAAGCAATGGGTCATCAGCAGTGGGAATGTATGGAAGCACAGAGTTGGGTTCCATAGGAGTGGACACAGGTTTGCACCCAAGAAGACCAAATTCTTTGAGGAGTTCAAGACAATATTTTCTTTGAGAAAGACAAATGTCATTCCCAGTTTTTAAAACCTCAATGCCAAGGAAATATTTTAGATTTCCCAAGTGTTTGATATGAAATTTGGATTTTAGAAACTCTTTAAAAAGATTTATCTCATCAATGCAGTTTCCAGTAAGAACAATATCATCCACATAAACAAGCAGAGCAATAAACTTGTTATTCTCTGTTTTGGTGAACAGGGAGTGATCATTGACAGATTGAACAAAGTTATTTTCTTTTAAAACACTCACAAGTTTTTCATTCCATTTCCTGGGAGCTTGTTTTAGGCCATATAGAGACTTGACAAGTTTACAAACTTTATTTTTATTGTTCTCATTACAGAACCCTTTGGGGATGGTCATATAGATATCCTCATCAAGATCTCCATACAAGAAGGCATTGTTAACATCAAGTTGAAAAAGAGGCCATTTGTTTTTTACAGCTAAGGCAATAAGACATCTAACAGTAGACATTTTCACAACAGGGGAAAAGGTTTCATCATAGTCTATTCCTTCCCTTTGGTTATAGCCTTTAACAACTAATCTAGCCTTGTATCTATCAACTTCACCATTGGCTTTATATTTGATTTTAAAAATCCATTTGTAACCAATGGGAGTTCTATTAGGAGGTAGATCAGTTATATCCCAAGCATGGTTTTCATTTAAGGCCTCAATTTCAGAATTCATAGCATCAACCCAATTACTATCATGGATAGCTTCTTCATAACAGGTAGGTTCAATACTTTTATTAAGACTAGATGCAAAGCAGTAATTATCTTTGTTAAGATTGGAGTAATTAACAACCTTTTCAACACCATATTTTACTTTCCCTTCTATAATAAAGTCATTAAGATTACTGGGCAACTTGGAAACTCTGGTTGACCTTCTAGCAGTAATGGCTGGCAAGCCTCTTTCTTGTTCAGCAGAATCAGGTGTTGTATCAGCAGGATCAGAAACTGCATCAGCAGAATGTGAATCATGTGATATGTTGCCCTCAGGGTGTGTATTATCATCTATAGATGTTGCAACTGGTTCGTCAATCCTAGTAGGATGACTTACCACTGTGCCATCATCATTGGATGTCACTCTCCCTTCATCATTGGGACTTATTTGTGAGTCAAAGAAATTTTTGTGATTTAAATCTTTTGGTACAAAGGTTTCAACAAAAGGTTTTGACACAGAATTTTTCATTTTGAAGGGAAAAACAGTTTCATAAAATTTGACATCTCTGGAGTAAAAGATATTTTTTGTTTCAAGGCTCAAGAGTTTATAGCCTTTCTTCTCATTTGAGTAACCAATAAAGACACTTTTTTCAGACCTACTACCAAATTTATCAGAGATGTTGAGAATGGTGGCATAGCATAAGCAGCCAAAGACTCTAAGGAGAGAGAGTGAAGGGTCATGCCCATACACAAGGAAGAACGGGGACTTGCCAGACAGAACTGAAGAGGGCAACCTGTTTATGACATAGGCAGCAGTTAGAACACATTCAGACCAAAGATTTAGAGGTAATTCCCCCTGAAACATGAGGGATCTAGCTACATTAAGGAGATGCCTATGTTTCCTTTCTGCTATACCATTTTGTTGTGGTGTGTAAACACAAGAGGTTTGATGTAAAATTCCGTTTTCATGGAAAAAATGTTGAAGTTTATTATTGACAAATTCTGTCCCATTATCACTTCTAAAGATCTTGACATTGTGTTCAAATTGATTTGATAGCATGTGAGTAAAGTTAACAATGGAAACATAAACATCATCCTTCCCTTTAAGCATATAAACCCACACTGCCCTGGAATAGTCATCAACAACAGTTAAAAAATATTTGTAACCATCTCTGCTAGTGACTTTATATGGTCCCCATACATCAAGATGGACAAGTTGACCAATTTTAGTTGATTTATGTTCACTTAGAGGGAATGGTTCCCTGGTTTGTTTAGCTTTATTACAAGTGTCACAGAGATGATCAGTTTCAGATGTACTATCAAATTTAAGAGTGGGTTTAAGTATGTGTAGGACTTGGTCAGAGGGATGACCAAGTCTTTGATGCCAAAGATTTTTTGAAACATGACAAACAGATATGCAGTTATTAGAAATAATCTTACATGAAGAATCAATATCAAACATATATAACCCATTGTGTTGTTTACCAATTCCCACAATCCTTTTTTGATGTAAATCCTGTATATAGCAATTAGATTCATTAAACCCGACAAACATCTTGTTGTCTCTAGCAATTTTATGAACAGATAGCAAACTAACATTGTACTCAGGAACAACAAGTACATCAAAAAGAGTTAGATCATTATTGATCTTTAAATCACCAATTTTTGTAATTAAGGCCTGAGTACCGTTGGGATGTCCAACAGTTAAACCAAGATTTGAAATGTTAACAACATTGATTAAAAATTTTTCAGACACAGTCATGTGCTGATTTGCACCAGAATCAACAATCCAACCAAGACTGATGTTTCCAGATAATATCTTAGTGTTGTTGTTAAAAAACTTATTGAAGTTTATATTAAACTTGACACTGCCATTAAAGAAGGTTCCTGAAAAAATTTTACCTGCCAAGTTGGCATTAGCAGATGACACATTGTTGTCATTGAGAAGACTCATAAGTCTTGAGAGCTGTTCATTAGACAAGGAGACAGGAGAGTTGCTGGTACTATTATCAGTGACAAGATTGGTTTCAGCAGAAACATTGTTACTGCTGAAAGGTTTACCATTAAAATTTCTCTTAGCATATCCAGTAGGATAGCCAACAAGATCATAACATCTATCAATGGTGTGACCAGGTTTTTTGCAATTAGTACATTTGAGGTTCATGTTTGGTCCTCTGCTATTAGAGCTGTTACCATTATTAAAACTAGACACTTTGTTATTAAAACCTCTTTTGTTATCAAAAAATTTTCCACCATCAGAAGTTTTTGCAGCAAAAGCTGTAGCATTGGGTTTAGCAGAGCTATTCCCAGATGAAACATTTCTGTGAGATTCTTCTCCAGATACAACAGAGAAAGCAGTTTTGACATTAGGTAAAGGATCTCTGGTTAAAATATTGCTTCTGATGGGAACATAGGAGTCATCAAGACCCATAAGAAATTGCATTAACTTGATTAGCTGATTGTGTTTTTCAAAATGTTTTGCAGCCTCACAAGTGCAGGGAGGCAAGCTAATCATACAATCAAATTGTTTCCATAAAGAGTTAAGATTGTTATAGTAATCAGCAAGAGAGGACCCACTTTGACTAAGAGAATTTATGTTTTTGTGCAAATTAAAGATAGCTGAACCATCAACTTTATCATAGGTGTCTTTAAGATCATTCCACATTTCATAAGCAGTTTTAGAATAAATAGCACCAGCAAATAATTCAGGGCTGAGAGAGTTGAGGATCCAAGTGACCACAACAGAGTTACAAGTATCCCATTGATTAGCAAGACTGGGGTTTGAATCATTTCTTATGCAAGTACCATCAACAAACCCCAACTTGTTATGGTTCCTTAAGGCAAACATCATGGCCATATTCCATATTTTATAGTTTTCAGTTCCAGTGAGTTTAATAGAAATAATGGGAGTACCATTGGTGTTATTGGGGTGTAAATACAAAGCATCACCAAAGGATAAGCTTTTCTCAGTGGAACCACCACCACCAACATTATCATCACTAATAGCCATAATACAAACAATAAGATAGAGATGATAAGACAGACAAAGAATCACAGATAGATATAATAATAAGAGTAAATAGACAAGTAAATAAGACTTTGCAATAAGAAACAACAAGCACCAAGCCTGTGGACTAGGGTAAACCAGAGCAGGTATTCGTGCCACTCAAGGTGGCAGATCAAGATGTTAGTCTACCCGTTTGCACCCACAGAGACTTTAAGCACTGTATGTTTAAAGAGAAGAAAAGACTTAGACTTACAGAGAAATATGCAGCGGAAGAACAAATCACAATCACCCTAGATTCACTTAGTCTAGGGTAAATTGTAAACAGAAGATAACCAGTGATTACACCAATAGCAATAACCCCAAACCACACCTTTGTTGCCAAAGAGAATCAATGAGCCTGAAGCTCTGATACCATGTACGAAAGTATAGGCAACAGTAGATAAACAACAGAACCTTTATTCAGATCTAAGCTGCAATAGTCAGCTTAGATTAATAGTATCCAAATGTTACAAGATTAGATTAATGTCAATGAGACAATAATCATATGAATGTAAAGACAATACAAGATCAGTGAAATGATCTAAGAGAAGAGAAGAGAGTGATACAAAAGACTGCACACTCAAGTGTGTGTAACCCTAGATTAAAGGACTTATTAAATAGGAGATTAAGTTACACTAAGACCCCTCTAACGGCTATAAATGACTCATCAGCAGAAATGAGTAACTCTTCAGCAGAAACCATCTTCTTGGAACTTTAAACCTTTTATTCTTTGTCCATGAATGACCCCTGTAGAATCTCTGCAATGATCATAACTTGAAAGCCATTAGGAACTGATAGAATGATATGTTTGCCACAGATTAATACTCCAAATTCTAACACTTTTGTATTTAAAGACTTCTCGAATTTGCAACAAACGTGGCTAGTGATATCCATTTCACTTTGCTTAACCGTTGTTGTCGAAATTAGACTAATGTGCAGGACAGTATCAGATGTTGTGTATGTCCTTGATGCCGTTGTGGGTTTTGAAAAATATGATGAAATGGCAACTAGAAAAGCTTCAAATACATTCTGAAAGGTGGTTATTTAAAACACATAAAACGCGATGGGCTTGAAGGAAAGTGGTCAGGATTAATGAGGGCTTATCCCGACTTCGGATTTAATAATGACATTGAAGATAACACTTACTTCCAACTTGACTCGCCACTTTTCAGCTTCTTATCCCTAACTTGTGCATCCAAGTATGTTATTCCCTAGTACATGTTGAAACTAACCGGTAAATGGACGAGGTTTTCCATGTTCATGTTAACCGGGGAGGGCGAGCTTTTTTTGACTCAGATGAACGCGGTCTCGCCAGGTTAATCTCGAGACCCTTTCCGACCCTTCCCTGGCCATCCTCCAAATGTACCCTCTGACCTCTTGTGAGAGAGAAACAAGAACCTTACTAGTAAACCATTTGATAGTGGTTTAGTACATGTTGAAACTGGTCGAATAAAGTACAACACAATTATATCCATTTGACATTGTCTTGTTGCTTGATAAATATACCTTCAGTTCAAAAAATAACAACAAAAACAAATTACCTCCAATCTCAGTTATTGTATTTTAGTCTTTGAAAGATGATATTATATATCATTTTAGCTAGTCATCTTGTAGCACAAAAAAAACACACCCTAATATTAAGCTTTTCATAAGATATCTTAAGACAAAGTTAAGGATCAGATTTCCGATAAGAAAACCCGAAACTATCAGTACGTCATTGAGCTAGTCGACTAGTTGTCTCAACACGATATATATAATCACCATCATTCACTCTAGCAAACGCCACCATAATTTCATCAAAACAATCGAAAATCTCATCGAACAACAACTCCCGTTCTTTCCCAGCTTTACTACTGATGTCTAAGTTATACACACTAGTACATAAAGATTATACGAGGATCTCTTAAGAAGATAAATGAACACATAGATGGTATGGATTGCAATACTAAAAAGGCACTAGTCAGCATTTAGGTACCTTATTAATTTGTTTTGACAAAACCCATTTTAAACTTTTTTTTTTGGGTGCAAAAGTGAGTATATTTTATTAAAACAAAGAAATCTTATACAACTAGAAGAGCTATAGACATGCCTATAACTCTTTTATCACAAAAACATAACAACAACCACTGAATTACATTGCAACATTTTAAACTTACATCCCACATAGGTTAAAAATAGAAATGGTCTTTGGTTTATATACTAGAGTCCATATGATTACTTTGTTTAACAATACTATTATGCAATGTATCTCAAACTTTCTTTGGAGTTTAATAATTGAACTCCTTATTTGGTTTCAGGTATATTATTTGTATAAGTTATTAACTTTTTAAAGTTTATTTAAACTTAATTTTTCATACATAGAGATTCAAACTCGATACTTTGCGTCAATACTTTTAAAAATTAGATTATGTAGTTAGGGACATGATGGACACGGACTACCTTGTTCATATTCGTTCATTTAAGATGAGTGAACACGGGCACTTGAACGAACATATTTTCTTGTTCATATTCGTTTGTTAAAAATGAAGTTGTTTATGTTCGTTCATTGAGATACTAAACAGACATAAACCAACGAACATAATTGAACAAAAAAAACAAACACAAAATATTCAAAATATACATAAGATTGTGTTTTTACAAGTGTTGTTCGTGTTTAAGTAAACCATATTCAAATGATAATCAAACAAAAAGAATAAAACTCATATATTTCTTACAAGAATGAAATGCTTTTCGTAAAGATCCATGGAGCATGACCCAGAATATCACACATACGTACTCATCAAGTTCCCTAAACAAGGACATAAAAGTTATTAGCATAACCATACTCATTCAGACAATTGTATTTACACAATTTCATATGCATTTCTAACCACTAAATAATGTACTTGGCAATCGCAACTTCCATTTTTCAAAAGATAAATGAACTCATAAACAGTATGGATTGGAATTAGAAAAATGCACGAGTGAACATTTAGCTATCTTAGTTCAAAAAAAAAAAAAAAAAAAAAAAAAAAAAAAAAAAAAACCTATCTTATTAAATTGTTTTGACAAAACCCATTCCAACCTTACATACCACATAGGTTGAAGATTGAAATATTCTTTGGTTTATATACTAAAGTGCATGTGAATGAGAAGTGTCAAGAACACTATAATGTTTTGGGTCTAGAACTATAATTTCTTAACTTTTTAATTTGGGGCAATTACATCTATGTCTTTACTAAAGTTGGTATACATGAACAAATAGATAAATAAGAACAATAAGTTCTTTCAAATATATATATCCAAACTTTTGTAGTTACGTCATCATATTCTTTCATCAATCGTGACCAAAATATATATATATATATATATATATATATATATATATATATATATATATATATATATATATATATATATATATATATATATATATATATATATAAAACATTATAATTATAATGAATATCATAGATAAATAATAGTTTTTGAATTGAAAATCAATATAATTATAATTTAGTTGATTTATGGATATATAATTTAGTCCATTTAACTTTGCTAAAACGTGGTTGGCGAAATTTGACTAATGTGTAGAGCAGTAACAGATGTTGTGTATGTCCTTGATGCCGTTGTAGGTTTTGATAAATATGATGAAATGGCAACTAGAAAAGTTTCAAATACATTCTGAAAGGTGGTTATTTAAAACACCTAAAACGCGATAGGACTTTTTTTTTTTTTTTTTTTTTTTTTTTTGGGTAAAGGGATTATACCCGGTGAATTATATAGAAAATATAATGAGTTTTCTACATAAAAGAGAGGTGATGAACCCCTCTATGAAAATAAAAACACTCATGTTTGAGACAAGCCTCAACCACAAACAACCATGTAAACTAAACAAGAATACATCAAATTAGACTATGCCATAAACCAAGCATTGTAAACCGCGGCTAGGATCAAGCTAACTTCCAAATGGCCTTCATATCTCGTGCACTATCCCGATGGGACTTGAAGGAAAGAGGTTCGGATTAATGTGGGCTTATCCCGACTTCTGATTTAATATTGACGCTGAAAACTGGAATAAGTTTTGAGAAACATTTCTCTATATTTATGTAGGGAAATTTGCAAAACTACATCGAAGATAACACTTATTTCCAACTTGACTTACCACCTTTCAGCTTCTTATCCCTAACCTGTGCATCCAGGTATGTTATTCTTAGCACATGTTGAAACTAACGGGTAAACGGACAAGGATTTCCTTGTGCATCCATTTGACACTGTCTTATTGCTTAAAAAATAACAAAACAAATCACCTCCAATTTCAGTTATTGTATTTTAGTCTTTAAAATATGATTTTATATCTCATTTTAAATCACAGTATTGCTTAAAAAATAACCAAAAAAAAATTACCTCCAATTATGGTTATAAAAACAATAATAGCAGAAAAAGAAACACCATAATATTAAGCTTTTCATAAGATATGTTAAATCACAGTTACCATTTTCATATCCCAATCAATAAAGGATAAGATTTCGGATAAGAAAACCCGAGACTATCAATACGCCACTGAGCTAGTCGACTAGTTGTCTCAACGTGATAATCACCATCATTCACTCTAGTTGTCTCAACACGATAATCACCATCATTATACACACTAGTACATAAAGATTGTACGTACTCCATAGAGGATCTCTTCCATTCTTCAAAAGATAAATGAACACACAAATGGTACGGAATGGAATACTAAAAATGCACTAACCAACATTATACACATTTGTACATAAAGATTGTTCGAACAACAACTCCCCGTTCTTTCCGAGCTTTACTAGTGATGTCTCAATTATACACATTTGTACATAAGGATTGTTCGTACTCCATAGAGGATCTCTTCCAATCTTTAAAAGATAAATGAACACATAAATGGTATGGAGTGGAATACCAAAAATGCTTTAATAAACATTTAGGTACCTTATTATTTTGTTTTGACAAAACCCATTTCAAACTTACATCCCACATAGGTTAAAAATAGAAATACTATTTGGTTTATATACTAGCGTGTATATGAAGGATATGTGTTAAGAATCCTATTATGTAATGGGTGTGAAACTCTCTTTGGAGTTTAATAATTGAACTCCATGTTTGTTTCATCCACATTATTTGTATAAGTTCTTAACCTTTTAAACTAGCATTTAGGTACTCAAAATGGTATGGATTGGAATACAAAATACTCAGAGTCAACATTTCGGTACTTTGTTAATTTGTTTTGACAAAACCAATTTCAAACTAGCATCCCACATAGGTTAAAAATAGAAATGTTCTTTGGTTTATATACTAGAGTGTAAATCATTGATTTGTGTTAAGAATGCTATTATGTAGTGGATTTGAAACTGTCTTTGGAGTTTATGTAATGGGTGTGAAACTCTCTTTGGAGTTTAATAATTGAACTCCACTGTTTGTTTCATCCACATTATTTGTATAAGTTCTTAACCTTTTAAACTAGCATTTAGGTACTCAAAATGGTATGGATTGGAATACAAAATACTCAGAGTCAACATTTCGGTACTTTGTTAATTTGTTTTGACAAAACCAATTTCAAACTAGCATCCCACATAGGTTAAAAATAGAAATGTTCTTTGGTTTATATACTAGAGTGTAAATCATTGATTTGTGTTAAGAATGCTATTATGTAGTGGATTTGAAACTGTCTTTGGAGTTTATGTAATGGGTGTGAAACTCTCTTTGGAGTTTAATAATTGAACTCCACTGTTTGTTTCATCCACATTATTTGTATAAGTTCTTAACCTTTTAAACTAGCATTTAGGTACTCAAAATGGTATGGATTGGAATACAAAATACTCAGAGTCAACATTTCGGTACTTTGTTAATTTGTTTTGACAAAACCAATTTCAAACTAGCATCCCACATAGGTTAAAAATAGAAATGTTCTTTGGTTTATATACTAGAGTGTAAATCATTGATTTGTGTTAAGAATGCTATTATGTAGTGGATTTGAAACTGTCTTTAGAGTTTAATTGACTGAACCCCAAAGTTAGCTTCGAGTACATTATTTGTATAATTTCTTAAATTTTTAAAGTTTATTTGAACTTATTTTTTGTAACAAGTACTACAAAACTTTTATTTTTATACATAGAGGTTCAAACTCCGTACTTTGCGTCTATACTTTTAAAAATTAGATGATGTAGTTAGGGTTGTAAACGAACCGAAAGAACACGGACGAAGCCTAATTCATATTCGTTCATTTATGTTTAACCGGACAAATGAAATAAGTGAACACGGGTGCTTAAACGGACATAGAAGCAATTTGCAATATCTTCCATTAAACTTTCTTCACACGTTGTGGTTGATAAAATCTTAAAAAAAATAAAAATTTTGGCAGACATTTCTTATTATTTAAGGTTGTGAGAACATGCTATGAAAGTTGGTGAACGTGCTGCAAAAACCACTTGGTGGGCCCCATTGGTTCCATTGGCGCTGTTGAAGTAGTGTTGTTTTGTGTAAGCCTTCACTCCAAATGGAACAAGATTCACCTCAATAGAGTATAAAGCGTCTCAACATCACGAAGGTGACCTTAGAAACCGAATTTTCTTGGCATTATAGTTTGCTAACCTTTGCGTTCATGATTGACATGATATTGGACCATCTTGTTACTTTAAAATGTATCAACATCATGAACTTCACCTTAAAAACCAAATTTCAATTCAAATTAGTTATCCAAGGTCTACAAACTTTGATTGATATTTTGACCTTAAAGTCTGCTTACATACAATGTAATGATGACTGCACACAAGAAACTGTTGACGTATATGACCAATTCTCTTAGGGGGCGTTTGGTTGGGGTAATTTGAAATTTCGAAATTTTAAATTTTAGAAAATTTAAATTCTCGAAAATTTAAAATATCTTCGCATGTTTGGTTGAAATAAATTTATAAATATTTTTTTATTTTTTAATATAAATTTCATAAATATTCTATTTAAAAGTATATAAAAAACTTATAAAAAAATTATAAAAAAAAAATTTATAAGAAATTTATAAAAACTTTATAAATAATTTATAAAAAAAGTTTATAAAAAATTTATAAAAAAAGTTTATAAAAAATTTACAAAAAAAGTTTATTAAAAAAATTTCATAAATATTCTATTTAAAGTTTATAAAAAAACAATAACGAAAAAAGTTTATAATTTTTTTTTGCAAGTAAATTAAGATTTCTCACTTTTTAGAAGCATTTTAATTCGGGTTATGGTATAGAAAAGTTACTAAAATTTCAATTTGTCCTAAGTTACTATAGTTTCATTTTATTCATCCAGGTTACTGAACTTTGAAACTTTGTTCACTCAGGTTACTGAACTTATAAAAATATACATTCAGGTTACTAAACTTCGACAATCTGTTCACTCGGGTTAATAAACTTATCAAAAACTATACGTTCAGGTTACTCGGACTAACACTGAATTTATTGAAGTGTATGCTCCCGAAAGTTCAGTAACCTAAGTAAACTTAATGAAACTATAGTAACTTAGGACAAATTTTTGGAAAACTTTAGTAACTTTTCTGTACCATAACCCTTTTAATTCTCTCCATTTTGGCAATTCGTGGAATTGAAAATTACTTCAAATGCCTCCATTTAAGTTACCAAACATGATATTTGAAGGGAATTAAAATGCAAATGCCCTTAATATACTCCAAATTACCCCAACCAAACGCCCCCTTAGTTTAAATCTTTTTTGAAAATAGTAAATGTGTAAATGGAAAAAGTATTCAAATACTGATTATAAGGACGAGTGAATTACGTTTGGGAATGTAATCTTAAGATCAAGAAACTCGACATCAGCAATGAATCTCCCCGATAATGGAACCTTAACCCGCCAGTCTATAAGTAGCAAGTTAACGAAAAATTAGAGTGAACTACGTACTACCTACATAAAATCAATGATAAAATTTGTACTCCATAGAGGGTCTCTGTTGGAATTTAATACTCATAACAATTATATATAAATCAAATAACATCATCAAAGCATGCAGCGGAAGTAAATAGGAATAATATATGTAAATAATTAACCGAACAAGAAAGTGCGGACCTTTTAGCAATTCAAGAATCAAACGACGATTTAGTACAAGAACAAAAACCAAAACCCTAATTTAGGGTTTATATAATTCGACCCAACCAAAATTCGACCACCAAGATTACAAGCTCAAGTGTGCTTGTCCTTCGTTCTTGTACACACGTACTAATAGCAAATTGATGTGAAAAGCTAGTTTCTTGAATCACAAATAAAACCAAACACTTGTATCTTTGAGTTAAGCAAAATCGAAAAACCCTTGGGGTTTGGGTGTTTCGACCGGCCACACAAAGAGGGAGAGAGGAGAGGAGAAATTAGGTTATTGGTGATCCAAGATTAAGTTGTGAATGAATACAAGGGATTGTATTTATAGGTAACTTAACTTGGTGACCAAGTTTGTGTGGGTTAGGGTTTGAAAACCCAAACCGATCGGCCAAAGCATCCCAAGGGGATTCTAGAACTTTCCCGACTTGTAATTTCATCTCTAGTCCTTTTAGTTAATATTTAACGACCGTTAACCAAACCTCGTTAATTATTTAACTATCGTTATGTTTTATTTCGCGACTAATAATTAATAATAACATATTAATTATTAACATCAATTCTCATACGTAATGTGTGCAATCTCGAAGTCTCGAGTTCGAATCCGGACATACTATTATTTAAATATCCATAAAACCTTTCAGCTCCCACTTGGATATTACTAAATATAGTAATGACATTGGTTAGTCTAGCTTTCACACGCCAACGCCCCCAGATCGAATCGAGTATGGTCTCCTGGAAAAAACCATTTAATGATTCGTCATTTTTACTTATCCTTTTGTTACTAATACTACATTAACTATGAATATGGATCAAGTCATTTCATAAGTTAACATTCTGATTCTCGTTGTATATGATTGAACAAGATTACCAAATCATCTGAACGTATTCCAGATAGATCTTGGGTATGGCCATACAAACATCTTGTCAACCCTACGAGGGGCCCAAATATAGTATTATGCTTTGAAACAAATTCAAAGGAACAAATTCTCTTGACTACAAACATAACTCATGAATTTTGCAACACTTCCGAAAATAGCCCTTATAACTACCAGTTACGGATAGCATTAGACTATCTTACACAAATGCACTACATTCATATCAGTTATCTGGTATCTCAAGTCTGAGGATAAACACTTCATGATATACTTAATGACAGAGACCCATAAAGTATCATCATGTAAAGTTAGGATGAGTCCTATATTCAATTCATTGAATATCATGTGAATCTGGTATGTCCCACACATCAATATACTTTAAAAGTATATTCTACCAAAACTCAGATTTGTCTTAATTCAATGACATTCCCACATCATTGATCGACAACGGACTATTTAGAATAACATAAGTTATTCACGGATTAAACATGCAAATATAGGATATAATATTAAGAAAATGAAAAATAAACATAAACAACTATTTTATTTCATTAAAGTAATATTTGTTCATAACATCCTTTATCCAAATACTAATCACAGATCTGCATGAAACTACTAGCTAAACGAAGTCCTATCCCATCAGCATGGTCAGTAAGTTTTTCTTTTGGCAAAGGCTTCGTAAAGGGATCAACTAGATTATCATCTGTATGAACTTTGAGTAGATTGATTTCACCTATGTCGACTTGTTCTCGAACATAGTGATATCGACGAGGAAAATGTCTGGCGCCCTTCATGACTCCAGGCTCATTGGCAAATGTTATTGCAGCAGAGTTGTCACAATACACATTTAAAGGTAATTCGATTGAGGGCATTACTCCGAGTCCCGAAATGAATTTCCTAATCCAAACAGCTTCCATCGCAGCTTCTGAAGTAGCTATGTACTCAGCTTCTGTAATAGACATCGCAACCGTTGTTTGCTTCTTGCTCTTCCAGTCAACTGCTCCTCCATTAATGACAAAGACATAACCATTCTGAGACTTCGTATCATCTTTATCAGTTTGGAATGACGCATCGCAAAAAACCTGTAACATCAAGTTCTGCATCTGGATTTCCTCCATACACTAGAAACATTTCTTTAGTAGCCCTTAGATACTTAAGAATGTTCTTAACAGCTTGCCAGTGTTTCACACCTGGGTTCTATTGATACCGACTGGTGATATTTTGTGCAAACGCCACATCAGGCCTTGTACATCTCATAGCATACATGATAGATCCTACAGCCGAAGCATAAGGAACTTTCTTCATGTAAGCCACCTCATCAGGTGTTGACGCGCATAGTTTATTACTTAAGCCATGTTCAACTTGCATCGGCAAATATCCCTTCTTGGAATTTTGCATACTGAATCTCTTCAATATTTTATCAATGTAAGCACTTTGGCTTAGTCCAATTAACCGCCTTGATCTATCTCGGTAGATCTTGATTCCCAGAATAAATGCTGCTTCCCCTAAGTCCTTAATAGAAAAGCACTCTCCAAGATAAGACTTTACATCTTGCATACTTGGAATGTCTTTTCCCATGATCAATATGTCATCGACATATAAGACAAGGAAAATAACATTACTCCCACTAGCTTTGTGATACACACATGGCTCATCAAGATTTTGAGTGAAACCAAATTTCTTGATTTCTTCATCAAACTTCTTGTTCCATTGCCTTGATGCTTGCTTCAACCCATAAATGGATATTTGAAGTTTGCATACACGCTTCGGAAACTTTGGATTCACAAACCCTTCAGGCTGCGCCATATAGATGTCCTCATCTAGGCGACCGTTTAAAAAGGCAGTTTTGAAATCCATTTGCCATATCTCATAGTCATAGTACGCAGCTATGGCTATAAGAATCCTAATAGCTCTAATGTCTGCTACAGGAGAAAATGTCTCCTCGTAGTCTACCCCATAGGTTTGAGTATACCCTTAGGCTACAAGACGAGCTTTATAGGTGTGTGCATTGCCATCCATGTCAGTCTTTATCTTAAAGAGCCACTTACTTCCAACTACCTTAGCATTTGGAGGTAAGTCAACCTCTATCCAGACTTCGTTATCTTTCATGGATTGCATTTCCCCATTCATTGCAACTCGCCATTTTTCCTTTTCAGGACTCATCATGGCAGCTTTATAGTTAGCAGGTTCACCAAGATCCCCTAACAAATTTTCCTCAGCTTCTACGTTGACACATAGACGCTCAGGTGCACGCGTAGCCCTTGCGGATCTACGAATGGGAACCACTTCAATCTCAGGTGAAACGCCCAGACTTTCAGGTTCTACTTGAGGTTGGCTAGTGTTTTCAGAAGGTGTTGTATCTTCTTGATCATCTTCCAGATCATAAACTCTCCCACTGAATTCATGAGATATGAGATCCTTTTCAAGAAAATCTCCATACCTAGCAACAATTACTTTGTTTTTAGGTGGAAAGTAGAAGTAGTAACCCATAGTTTTCTTTGGGTATCCTACGAAGACACACTTAACAGATCTTTGTTGCAGCTTATCAGCAGAGTCACGTTTAACAAACGCCTCACAACCCCAGACCTTTAAGTAAGACAAGTTGGGAGGTTTCCCATACCACACTTCATAAGGAGTCTTATCAACCTTCTTAGTTGGAACCATATTCAATATGCGAACAGCAGTTTCCAAAGCATAATCCCAAAAGGATAAGGGAAGAGTTGTAAGATTAAACATTGATCGCACCATGTCTAACAATGTACGATTTCTTCTCTCAGATATACCATTTTGTTGTGGAGTATATGGAGATGTGAGTTGCTGGACAATACCACACTCAGCTAGATAATCTTTAAAATCTTGGCTTAAATATTCACCACCTCTATCAGATCGAAGAGCTTTAATCTTCTTTTCTAGTTGCAGTTCAACTTCACTTTTAAAAACCTTAAATGTTTCAAAGACTTCATGTTTATGTTTAAGTAAATAAACATAACCATAACGACTGAAATCATCAGTAAAGGTTAAGAAGTAGCTAGCACCCTTTCTTGACACATGTCTTAGTGGTCCACATACGTCAGTATATATCACACCAAGAAGATCAGAAGCCCTTTCTAAACTATTTGTAAAAGGTTTCTTGGTCATCTTCCCAGATATGAAAGATTCGTATTTATCAAATGATTCATCATTGATGTCTTGCAAAATCCCATCGTGTTGCAGCTGTTGCATGCGTTTCTTGCCTATATGAGCAAGTCTACAATGCCAAAGAAATGAAGAATCCAAATCACCTTTGATTCTTTTATTATTGATGCTAAAGACATAATTATTTTTATCAATCACATTATCATGCAAATCAATTTCAAACACACCATTTACTGGAATAACATTAAAGTAAAAAACATCATTTAAAGAAACAGAAATTCCATAATCAGTAAATGTATGAACGAAACCAATATCTTTTAACAAGGAAACAGAAACGACACCCCTAACAATGGAAGGTGCGTAATGACAATCGTTTAATGACAGTACTAAACCCGAAGGTAAAACTAAATCAAACGTGCTTATAGCTTCAACGACTGCATGTGCTCCATTACCCACGTGCAGGTATTGCTGTCCATAGGCAAGCTTCCTTGCTCCTCTAAGTCTCTGCAGTGTATTACATATGTGAATACCACATCCAGTATCATATACCCAGGAATTTATTTTATGAGGAAAAGCAAATAATTCTATCATCAAAAGAGTACCTGAAGTACTGGCCACAGTGCCAGTATTTTTATACCTCTTATTGCGCAACTCATCAAGGTATAGTGGACAATTCCTCTTCCAGTGTCCAACGTCGGTGCAGTGATGACAAGCCATATCCTTCTTCGGATTCTCGCGCTTTTTGGGAGGGTACTTCTTGGGTTCTTGTTGATAAGTCATAACTTGTTTTCCCTTATCAACTTTACCCTTACCTTTCCCTTTCTTGTTCGCTAGCGGCTTAGAAATTCTACCCTTCTGGATGGTCAAAACCGCAGGTGTAGAGGCCTTCTTGGGCAAACCTTTCTCGTAATCAATGAGCATTGCATGTATCTCACTGACTGTCTTCCCCGTGCAATGCATATTATAATTGCGCACGAAACCATCAAACTCCTTGTTAAGGGATCTGTTGATAAGGCCAATTTGTATGTCATTGGGGTAGACATAGTTAAGACGCCCCAACTGGTCCATGTAACTCATCATTTCCAGGCAGTGGGCGCTTACATGTTTCCCTTCTCCTTGCTTGCAACTATGAAGAGCATCTATCAAATCATACAGCTCTACAGTCACAGGCTTTTCAAACAACCTTTGCAATTCTTCCAGCATGAGATTAGGGAAGTAATTCTCAAATTGCTTTTGCAAGCTTGAGTTCATACTCCCGAGCATAATGCAGGCGACCTCATTATACTTGTCATACTCAGATTGCCATGCAGCTCGTGCTTCAGCAGTAGCATCAGCTGCAGGTTCAAGAGGACAAGGCGTAGTCAAATAATTGAGTCTTTTGGCAACCCTCAAGACAATTCTGAGTTGCCGATACCAATCATTGAAATTCGTGCTACCAGTTAATTTCTCTCGATCAAACATAGATTTGAACGACGAGGCTAGTGCAGTAGATTCAGCTTGAGCCATTTCTACAGAAATAAAAGTTCAAAAGTTAGTACTTTCGATAAGTAAACATTCAAGAAAATAAAATACCCTTTGGTCAATATTCATATTAACCATAGTATTTTCCTTGAATTTTGGATCCTCATTATCATAGTTCCACCACATCAGTTGATCTGCTAGTGGTGAAAGTATATAATAGGTAATCGTTGAAAAACGATAATTGACAAACAAGTTTTCAATTCCAAAAGTTATGGGATTTACAATTTTGCCAAAACAATTAATGCAAAACGTAAGCATGTTTTATCCCATCTTATGCCTTAAGTCATAGGTCTCACTAACTAACTTAATTAAGTTGTCTAATTTAGAAACTGCAAATCATAAAGCTGAGGTCTCACACAACAAAATAATTCACCTCGTTATTGTAATCTAGATCAAGGTCTCACATAACTAAATTACAACTTCAAGTGTTTCATATCATTAGATGGCATAAACTTAAATTTAAAGGGTACAATTTTTGACGTGTAATCAAAACTTATGTATAAAGTAGCATGCATACAACTTTATAACATAAAATTTTCGAAAAACTTACATTAGATTTTAATTGCTAAGGTTGAATTCTACAAAGTTTTAATCGATGCGTTGAGAAACTTACAACTTTGCACTAAGATGCTTCGTACATAGAATGGTTATACTAGGTAGCTCCAATCGAACTCACAGGGGGCAGAGGACCAGGTAAGCGCTGAAGCATAACCTTAGACATCCATTCAGTGCGACTGTGCGCACTTCTTAAACAACCCCTTTATAGTTTGTTCTAGTGGGTGAGCCGTTCTAACCATTTAGTACAGTCGCATCAATCGATTAAAAGTTCAAGAATAATTCTTAGATAACAAATCAATTTCGCCATTATTTAGTCCATTTAATTTTCTATTCCAAAAAACCCTTTTTGCTTACTAACATGTCAAACAATATATAAACAAAAAAGCATTTTAATAAAAATTAAACACACTCAAATAATATAAACATATAACTAAACAATTTAACATATGTAAAAACAATTAGCCACATGCATAATTATTTCAATAAACTCTAATGAACAATTCTAGGCGTAAATAAATGCATACATTAACTAGGACTGTCATCTCGCAAGAAGATGAGCCACATACATCGACAAGTCGATTGCGTAAGCCAAAGTTAATAGTATACCAATTAGCACGTAACGGATTTTATTAGTTATAATTGAGGTCTTCCCCAATTCAATAATTATTAAATAAAAAGAACATGTGTGTATCACTTAACAACTAATCAATAAACAATAAACAATACTCCATGGCAAAACATGCATGTTCCACCATGGATCCCGCATAACAATTATCACCCAAGATACGCATATTACATGTCACATAACAATTATTAATTAATTAACCACATAAAATAAGCATGCAATCCTAGGGTTTCTACAAGTTTTACAAAATTAAAACCTAATAAAATAAATATAAGGGTAATCGACCCTATATATAAAAAACTAGGGTTTCGAATTCAAAACCCTAGAAACCATAAAAAGCATGCATATAATCATAAAGATCCAATTTTTATGTGTTTCGGTAATTAATTACATCATATTAACGGCTCGTGATGCCACTGTTGGAATTTAATACTCATAACAATTATATATAAATCAAATAACATCATCAAAGCATGCAGCGGAAGTAAATAGGAATAATATATGTAAATAATTAACCGAACAAGAAAGTGCGTACCTTTTAACAATTCAAGAATCAAACGATGATTTAGTACAAGAACAAAAACCAAAACCCTAATTTAGGGTTTATATAATTCGACCCAACCAAAAGTCGACCACCAAGATTACAAGCTCAAGTGTGCTTGTACTTCGTTCTTGTACACACGTACTAATAGCAAATTGATGTGAAAAGCTAGTTTCTTGAATCACAAATAAAACCAAACACTTGTATCTTTGAGTTAAGCAAAATCGAAAAACCCTTGGGGTTTGGGTGTTTCGACCGGCCACACAAAGAGGGAGAGAGGAGAGGAGAAATTAGGTTATTGGTGAACCAAGATTAAGTTGTGAATGAATACAAGGGATTGTATTTATAGGTAACTTAACTTGGCGACCAAGTTTGTGTGGGTTAGGGTTTGGAAACCCAAACCGATCGGCCAAAGCATCCCAAGGGGATTCTAGAACTTTCCCGACTTGTAATTTCATCTCTAGTCCTTTTAGTTAATATTTAACGACCGTTAACCAAACCTCGTTAATTATTTAACTATCGTTATGTTTTATTTCGCGACTAATAATTAATAATAACATATTAATTATTAACATCAATTCTCATACGTAATGTGTGCAATCCCGAAGTCTCGATTTCGAATCCGGACATACTATTATTTAAAGGGGTAATTATGAGAATGCATGTTTTGCTCAAGGTGTCATCACTTTTTAGGAAAAAAGTTTGGGTATTTCCAAAATAGACTTTGAGACTTGCGACTTTTCTACTTTTTATATAAGCTTGACAAGTGTCCTTCGAAGTTTGTGTACCCAATCATTTTTTCTGACTTTTACAGCTACGATTTTACAGCGACCGAATCTAGGCGACTTTGTTTAGAATCTTGCGAAATGTTTTTTTGTCCTTTAGTAAAAAAAGTCAAAGTTACAAAAATTATTTTTTTATATATTTAGTTCCTTCCCGAGGTTGAGCGACTTAAGCGAATCAATATAAGCGACTTAATTTATGTACTTTTTTTGTACCTAAAGTACTGTTTTAACAGTATTTTGAAACCTTTTTTTTACCCTGTTTTCAAATTTTTTACCCAAATACAAACACACACACTAACACTACTACCACAAAAAACACAATTCAAAATTGTGAAACCCTAAATCAATCCCTAATTATTCAGTTAAATAAACTCCAAAATGGCTTACATTCCCCAATATTTTGATGCTAAGTTAACGGTTCGTTCCAAGGTTAAGTTGTTTTCGCAAATTAAGTCTAAATTGTCAAGCAATCCGGATCGAATGAGGCTGTTCATAGCAACTGTTTTTGGGCCATGGTTAGATATTCCTGACCTAGGTAAAGGCAATCATATTGTTAATTTCGTTTTACAACACCAGGTAATTATCGACAAACTTGTTGATTCTTGTCCCCCCATTTTATACAAAATCGGGAACAATGTATTGAAATTCGGTGGGGAACAGTTTCTATTGATGACTGGATTTCGTTTTGGTCGTTTGCCTCCCAATGTACAAATTGATCGAAGTCCTTTTGCTTTGCGTTTCTTTCCTGAAAAACAATTAATAAGAAAGGTAATTGTAAAAGGCAATGAGCTTTTAGATTTGTTTGGGAATGACACGGAATTTTCAAAGTTATCAGCTGAGGATGCGGTAAGGGTATGTCTGTTGCTAGTCGCTGAGGTCGTGTTCATAGGTCGTGGACCTTGGTACATTGTTGACAGTCATTTGTTGCAATTAGTTGAGGATTTTGGGGCATGGAATGCATATCCTTGGGGAGAGTTCTTGTGGACCCGTTTTTACAAAAATTTAGCCAATTTGGTACCCCGGCATTACAATGCTCACTGCAAAGAGAAATTGCAAGAAAACCCTTCTACAATTGCAACATATAATATTTCTGGCTTTTTCTTGGCTTTTAAGGTTAGATGTGTATACATTTATGAACATATCAGTTTTTGTTTACTAGCAGTTCATACAATGGTTTTATTCTTTTCGATTATTTTAGATATGGATTCTTGAGAGTTATCCCACTAGCACTGAATGGTGGAAGAAAGACCCGTCAAAGATACCACGTTGTCTGTGTTGGTCAAAGGGTAAAACATTTGCCAAACGCCATTATGGCAAACTTTTTGGTCCTGTAAGCATTTCCATTTGTTTGTATTTGTCAAATAAGTTACGACTTCGTTATATTTGTTTTTAACTTTATAATTGTTTGTTTACTAGGGTTCTATTCCAGTCTTGGATCTTCTTCCAACAAATGCGGAAATGTTACAACCATGGTTTGCACCAAGTAACGCATATTTGAGCCAGTTGGATAGTCTACAAGATCAATTACCTGCCGATGATCCCACTAATGAGGTAAGTTGGCCCGTTTGTGCAAACCATGGTTGTATTCACGTTGACAATTGACCATTGCACATTCTGTTTCGATCTTGCTTTGTAGGTGCATAAAGAGGTGGTGATATCTGATACAGATGTGGCGTTAGGTGATAAAGAGGTGGCTATAGTCAATAATGATGTGCCAGTAACTGATAAAGGTCAAAGTTCCAATCAGCTAGACATACATGCCGAGGTTGACGGTATTAACAATAGACTTGCCGTTGTAGAGGAAGCTCTAAACATACAACCCCGAGCCAATAAAGATACAACCCCGAGCAAGCTAGACATTAATGTGGGAGTCCTTAATGATATTAAAACTAGACTTGCCGTTGTTGAGGAAGCTCTAAAGATACAACGTCCAAAGGTGAACATGGTCTTTACATTCATTTTTAGGATATATGTTTCGTAAGAACTTTGAATTAGAAAATGAGACACGTATATTACAACTTCTTTTAACAACTCGTAAGTCGTAAGTATAATGAGGCTTTGTTGTAAATGTACACACACGTGATTTTCATTCCTCCTTGGAGTTGTTTTGTAAATTTGATGTATCCACTGCTAGGGTTTTCAATCCACTGCTAGCGGTTTTCAATCCACTGCTAGCAGGTTCCTTTAATGTATCACTTGAGGGGCTGTTTTTGTAAATTTGATGTATCCACTGCTAGTGTCTATCAAACCACTGCTAGTGTCTATTAAACCACTGCTAGTGTCTATTAAACCACTGCTAGTGTCTATCAAACCACTGCTAGTGGTTTTGAATCCACTGCTAGCAGGTTTCTTTAGTAGTATAATTGATTGTATATTTTAAATTTCAGACTTCAACTGATACGGACGGCAAATCGGAGGAGGCTTGTTTTGGCCAAAATGGCATGGAAATTCAGACGTCAAGTCCAATTCATAATGAAAACTGGAATGGTAGTCCTAGTTTGTTTGATCTTCATTCTGGTGATGTTCATTCGGCTGATTATAATAAGGTTATGTTCCTTTTAGTAGTACTTTTTTTATTTTATTGTTTTTTTGTTACATGCCTAAATCAGTTTGGTTAACTACAGAATTGCGACAAATCGAGTTGTGTAAATGCTGAAAACGAACAAGTTGGTCTTACTTATATAGACCCTGCCGCTTTTCCATCAACTATGTCACAGCTTGTGGAATATTGTCTTCACGACGGACCATTGCCGTTAGATGATCACATTCCAGATCATGATCCCAGTCATTTGAATTTACCTAATTTGAATGAAACATTTTCTCAATCGGCTGTTGAAGTACGTATATATAAATTCCACCTGCACTATCTATACATGTTTGCTATATTTGCTCATCCATATAGATGTGTTATTCTTGTATAATTACAGGGGAAACAGCTGCAGCTAGATGAACAAGTGGAGCTAGAAGATGATTTCTCTGTTTATGGATTTTCGGAAGTTGAGGACAAACAGGTTGGGATAGATGAACAAAATGCTGCTGAAAAAAAGGAAGATGGCGAAACACCGATTGAGGTTGATGATAAATCTGGTGCTGATAAACCTGGAGAGTCGGTTCAAGCACATGAAATACATGCTCATGAAGGTGTGTTTAATGTTGATGATAAGTCTGTAAAGGGAGTTCACGGTAATGAAAATACCATTGTTGATTGCAATTCTGCTGATCAACACTCTCATGATCGTGAGAAAGTAGGTGAAGTAGTTTTAAATGTGGATGATAAATCTATAGAAGGTGTTAAAGTTAATGAAAATGTCATTGTTGATTGCAATGCTGTTGATGAACACTCTCATGATCGTGAGGCAGTGTTAAATGGTGGTGAGAAATCTATAGAGGTGGTTCAAGGTAATCAAAATAACCTTATAGATTCTCATGAAGGTCAGAAAGTAAGTGAAGCAGTGTCACAAATGGCAGGGATTGGGTATGAGCATATGAATCATCTTGGAGATACGGTTATTCATAATGAAGCATACAATGTTGATGCCCACGTTAAGGAGAAAGAAAGCGGGGTTGAGTTACCGGTTGCAAATCAGTTGTCAACCAAGGCGGTAATAGACAAAATTGATAATGATGCTGTGAAGGCAAGACAGACGATGATTCATAATTCTGACGGACAAGCCAGTAAGCCTTTGCCTACAGCTTCTGAGGTACAACTACATTATATATTAAACTTACCCCATGTACTTCAAAAGTTTGATGTTATTTCAATGATGAATTTTTTTTCTATAGTATGTTTTCATGCGGGGTAAAAGGAAGAGAAATGCAAGTAAGTTCAGACAGTCACCTTATAATGCCGTAGCATTAAAGAAAACTAGAAAGGCCAAAGTTACCAAAGAGAGTGATGCCAAAGTTACCCAAGAGAGTACTCCTGTTTTGAAACAAGATGATGAGTCAAAAAGGACAAAGCAGGTGGGCAAGTGTTTGCAGGAGCCATACGTGAATCTCCCTCCCACGACTCCACAGTTGCCGAAACGACGTTCCAAAAGACTGAGAAAAGATATTAATCCACCACCTGGTGAAGATAATCAGTTGGAAACATGGGTAGAGGTATAGAAGAAGTACATTTACGAACAAACATCTTAAAGACATATACATTAATCTTGTTTTTAACTTTATTCAGGATCTGTCACGTCATGAAGGTTGCGATATCAACAAGATTACTAAACCGGCGTGTATGGCTACCTTTATAAAAAAAGATTTGAAGTTATCGCATAGCTTTCCTTGGGGTCTTGGCGACGTCGTTGTTCATCGAAAATTTTGGTTGGCTTTGTTGGGTTATGGAAGAGGCAATAAAAAAGGATGGCTTGGAGATGAGGTACCTAACAGATATTTAATTTCCATAAAAAATTTAATTATTTTTTTTTGATTTAGTTTACCGGTATTTTGCTTATAAATTTTTTTTTGCATCATCTGGATCTCTGGGTTGATCTAATGTGGCAGTTCAGGTTGGGCAATGCCGATTGGGCTATGGCTGGACCATTTTTCTCTTCCTCTATCCTTGAAGGGTCTATGCGTGCCTACTACGCCACTGGTAAACGCTATCCATTGCCATGGTCTAGTGTCGAGAAGGTTTGTATATAGAGACCATACTTTCTTCTAGATATTTGGGTAAATATATACATGCTCAAAATGTGATGAATTATGACAAGGATTATTTGATCACATTTAGGTATACTTTCCTGTCAACGTACCCGAGTGCCACTGGTTTCTCGCCGAGTTGGAAATTCGTACCGGAGTTATAACAATTTATGACACACTAGGTACGCCAGAACCTGAGACGAGAGAAAATAATTTAAAATGGAGGGTCACTTTTGAGAGAAAGCTACCACAGTATCTAAACTTGTGCAAAGTTCTTCAAGCCAACTCAATATCTGTTTCTGATTATAAGATCACATTTTGAGTTGCGGATGATGTCCCTATACAAGCCAATGCATACGGTGATTGTGGAGTTTGGGTATTTATTTTTTTGCACAGGCTGGGTAACAACTTAAGTATGAAGGTTGATGACCCTCTTCAAGTTGCTTTGGCGTATCGAGAGCATATGGTGGAGTACTTTTGGAAGTATAAGGTGGCTGTTCATACAAGTGATGAATAAAGATGCATTTCATCTGTTTCGGTATGGCTTGTATGTGGTTTTAGACTTTTGTTGTTCAACCAAATGTAACCACAAACTGGATGTCTGTGAAGGACATCAAAAGACAACTTCTTATGCATGTCTGTGTAGCGCAACTTGGTATATTCCTAACACCCATGCAGGCTTTGTCTATGCCCTAGTTTCTGTATATAGGTGTTGTGATACTGTTGATTTGCAACAAACATGTTGTGTAAAGTGCTAAAACGTTTGTTTTTTACAAACATCCATTTGATTTGAAAAAACGACTACATACATATTACATATTACATGACACTTATTGGTAAACAGATTACCATAACCAAACTACAGCACTGAAGAGAACAATCAAACTGAAAACCAACACAACTTTGTCATGAACTTGCACTCTTGACTTGATAAAAGTCAACTCATCCAACATTTTCATGATATCATTGTTTGAAACCTCAATAACTTCATCCGAGACTGAAATCTTTCTCGTCTTCATTAAATGTTTCTTTTCCTCATGTTCCTTGTAAAACAAATCTTTGTAATACTCAGTTGGTAGTTCCGGGTCTAGGAACCCATAGAAGTTACATTTGGTCTTTTTGTCCTAAAATAAAAATTTGTTAAATTCACATATTCAACCTAACAAGTAAAATAAGTATAATGCATAATAATATTACATAAATTGGACAGGCCTTGAATCTTCTACCAGGATGAGTCCGGGTCCAAGAGGTTTGTACTTCCACCGGTAATGGTTTTGGACATTCGCAGTGTGTAGCATTGATGTAGTATTCCAATGGCTTTCTATTGGATCTGGAGGTAGAGGCAGAGGAGGGAGCCATTGTTTTATTTACCCAATGAGTAAACTCGACGCTTTTATAGTAGAGTCACATCTAATTTGGCGGGAAATATACTTTGTGAATGAGCGGGTAATGAATATTGCGGAGGGAAAATTTTTAGCGAATTTTATATTGAGCGACTAAAAGGTCCTATTTTCAGCGAATTTTATTTTGGTTCCCTTATTGTTTCGTACAAACCCAGAACAGTGAACACAAATCCCAGAACACAAATCCCAGAAAAATGACTTCGGCTAATCCCCAAAAATTCAAACTTTATTTGGATTTTGAGACATCAATTCGTGGAGTTTTACTTCCAGTTAACATCACCTACCTACAGCTGATTACCTATCTCACTAACAAATATCAGATTAAAGATAAGATCATCAGTTTATACTACATGTCCGATTCAACCAAAATTCATGTGAGTGACGATGATGATGTTTCTTTCTTCGTTCATGAAATATGCTGTAAGCGGAACTTGATCCAGACGCTATACATCAAACTTATCGAGAAATCTTCAGAGGTAAAGCCGCCTACTTCTTCTAAGACTCTTGATATTGATCTTAATGTTCCTTTGTTGCCTCAAGAATCTTATTTTGAAACACCAAAAGTTGAAGATCATAATAAGGAGGGTGCAGGTGCAAACGTTAATGTAGATGTGCATCCTAGTTGGCAGAAAACCACATTTCTAAATATCCCTGATCCACCCACTTCAGCTGATCCCATAATTAAAAAGCTAAGTAACCATAAACACCCGGTAGTATCTAAATTAAAGGTGGGTAGTCGGTTTGATGATAAGCAAGGATGCATTTATGCAATAGGAATAAAATCGTTGGTTGATATGTTTGAGTATAAAGTTACTAACTCATGTAAGAAAAGGTACAGTGTAGCTTGTTTTGTAGAAGGTTGTAACTGGTACATTAACGCACGAAAAAGTGTTGTTAGCCGATACTTCTATGTTACTTCCATTAACGACTGTCATACATGTTCCAGAACAAAAATTCATCCTAATCATCGAAATGCTACCCGAAAATTAGTGGGTCACATACTAATTGATAAATTGAGGAATTACAAACGGGTATATACGGGTGCGGACATAAAAAAATATTTTAATGTTGATTGGAAAGTAGACATTTCTTACTACCGAGCTTGGGGTGGGAAAAACATTGCATTACAGTTGTTGAACGGTTGTCCTAGGGAGTCTTTTAAGCAGTTGCCGTATTACTGCTATAAATTAAAGTTGCAAAATGAGGGGACAGTAACACACATTGAGACAGATGAGACAGATCGGTTTAAGATGGTATTCATTGGTTTCGGTGTTGCTGTAAGTTTTCCATATATTCTATTATCTTTTATTTGTGATTAATACCTTTATTATTATCAAAATTTTATTAATTAAGCAATTTCTGATTGATTTAAAATAGATTCGGAGCTTCTTACGTTTTATGCGACCATTGCTAATCATTGATGCCGCACATCTTAAAGGGAGATACCTTGGTACGAATCTGGTTGTTGTTGGGATGGACGGCAACAACCAGATTATACCTATTGCAACTGGTGTATCTCAAGGTGAGACCAATGAATCATGGAAATGGTTTTTGAGCAAACTTAAAGAATGCATTGGTGAAGTAAAATATTTGGCCATCATCTCTGACAGACATCCGGCAATTGCACATGCATGTAGTACCGTTTTTCCCAACGCGTTTCATGGTTTTTGTTGTCGGCATTTAATGATGAACTGCACTTTGAAAAGTAGAAAGTGGAAGGCTATATATTGGAGGACATGCAAAGCTTACACAGAGCAGGAGTTTGATGCTTCAATTTCAGAGATTCGATCATTAAAACCTGATGTGTATAAAAAACTAAAAGATGAAGCTGGATTTGATAAATGGTCGCGTGCTTACTGCCCTGCAAACAGGTACAATTATTTGACCTCAAATAGTGCTGAATCAGTAAACTCTGTAACCAAAGATGTTAGGAAGGTTCCAATAACCCAGCTAATGGAGTACTACCGAAGGCTTCTACAAAAATGGTATTTTGAACGTCGAGCAAAATACAAAGGTAACTTAAAAAAACTGTCTATTATAATTGGTTTATTACATATTTGTCACGTCGCTCGAAAATGTATTATTATTTTTTTATTTCAGATGCTCCAACGGATGAACTTAGCGAATGGGCAAATGCAAAAGTAAACAACAGAATGGCAAAGAGTGCTAATTGGGGTGTTAACGGAATTGAGATGCACAAGATTTACCAAGTTACTGATCCGAAACATGTTCATATTGTTGACTTTGACAACAGAGAATGCACTTGCCGCAAATGGCAGCTATCTGGTCTACCTTGTGGTCATGTTTGTGTTGTGTCTAGAGAGAGTTAAGGCAATTGTGGGGTTAATCGTG
>BPTQ01000008.1:334306858-334505181 GCA_019973895.1 Chrysanthemum seticuspe | reverse complement strand
GTTACTTGGTGTGAACTACTTAAACTAGAACTAGTACCCTATGTGTTTGACGTTAAGTCTGTTCCTTATCTGTTTTACGTTAGGTCTGTTGACGTTTTGTCTGTGTTTTTGTGTGTTCTTGTTGTGTTTCTGTTTGTTTTATTTCTTAATAATCTTCAATCACAATCATTTGTTTTATTATGTGTTTTTATACGTCTCAAACGTGTTTAGGAGGGGACTCCGTATACGGAGGGGACTCCGGATACGGAGGGGAATTTGAGACGTCAGTTCCCAAATCGTACGGTTATAACTGGTGTTCCACAACTTTGGAACCAGGTAGTTTGCGAAAACAATTGTTCAGACGGTGTAATAGAAGCCTCTATCGTTTGCCGATGTCCATTTCTGTGTAGTTTAGGCAAATATACCATAGACCAAACGGATATAGGTCGTAGATCACACTTTCTACACTCGCTAGTACGTATAGGTTGTCGGACAATCTACAACCTTATCTACTATACTTGATCTAATCCTAATCATAGTGTACATATCGACAAAAGAACATCAACCTAAACTACAACTAACATGAGACATTCGCCATTCGACATTTGACAAAGAGCTTACTTACTTACTTGTTATACAAAAATATCTTTTCTTGGTTTTTACAGGTTTAACTAAGTTGTCAACTAACATATTGTAAGAGTGTTACATTGTATTTTTTTGTTATTTTCGTTGGGTAAGGACATCTATAATAATAAGTTCATTGTTTGTAACTTTTAAGATCTACTGACTAGTTCATTCATTCATTCGAGAAACAGTTTACAGCTTACCGCTTACAGAGTACAATCAACATCAAATCCAACTACAAGAAAACAGCTATACATGTGATACTAATCCTAATCTAGTTCATATCATCTATTCCAACATCTAACAGGCTGTTGGATATGCATGATCGCTCACATCTTTCACACTAGATGCTGGATATAGGCAAACCAGATACCATATAAACGGATTTGATGTGTCTTTACCTGTAGCCGTTTGCTATCTCCGAAGATAATGTGGCAGACTTGTTAACAAAAGCGTTTGATGGACCAAGGTTTCAACACCTTGTGGTCAATATTGGCATGCTAAACCCTTGACTGCAGAGTTTAAGGGGAGGCATAGGCCTCAGGGGAGGCATATGCCTCAGGGGAGGATTTGTGCAAACTCTGCATATTTTTGTGTATTATTTTGTTTACTAACACTAACTTCTAATAATTCTTTATTTTGTTTGTCTTTGTGTTGTTCTTGTGTGTTTTTGTGTCTGTTTTGCAGTTGTCTGGATTGCATTTTGTCTATTCCTTGTCTGAATTGCAGTTTGTGTATCCCATGATCAAGATCAAATTCATCAAGTGTGGTTCATTGGTATATGGTCAAGATAGCTAAAAGATTGTTGCTTGTTTCTTCTGAAATCAAAAGTGCTGAAGCAAACAATTTGATTCCACTGAAGTTATAATACTGAAGAAAAGAAATTGAAGTCAAATTGTTCTTTCATTCATTCAAGAAACAGTTTACAGCTTACAGCTTACAAAAGTCAACCTACTACAAATGCATCTTCAAGATACGAGCTATACACTTACGCTAATCCTAATCTAGTACATATCATCTATTCCAACATCTAAGTGAATGTTGGATATGCATTAGATGCTGGATATGCGTTTGTGGGTCTTGCATAACCACCCATTCCGTCTATCTCGATGGCTGGATATGCATGACCAATACGACGAAGATGCTAAGGACCAAAATGGAGAGGATGGATTGATGCAAACGTTGATGATGACGATGACCACACATGATGATGGAGAAAAATAACGTCTCCTGTGTGCTTCATCTATGTATTTCAACCAAAATGCAATCCATCCACCCTCCCTAAGCCCTTCTATTATACGATGTGTGTTGATGCACCAAAAGATGGTGTAGTGAGACCAAGAACCACCTCTCTCTTTGGGGAGTGGCGGATTCCTGGCACGAGGGCTTTGTTGAGACCGAGGTGCTGGAGGTTGGGAGTATGATGTTCCCTCCTTATAGGAGTCATCAGAATCATCAGCAGATTCACTTGGATTCACTACACTATCATCTTCTGAAGAAGGGAGAAAGGGTGATTTATTTGGTCGTGGATAAGGTTGAGGAAAGTAATGTAGCCATGGGTTTGAATCACCACTTGATGATGATGAAGAGGATGATGAAGATGATGTTGTGAGATCTATGATCTCAGGTTTGGTATTCATGATACAATTTGGTTAATTGGGGTTTGTTTTTGAATCTAGGGTTTGTGGTAAATATTTGGGGATCTTTGATGAAGAGATAAGTATACATTGGGATCATTTTATAGACGGGTTAGAGGTTCAATGAAAATTAATGCGAGTGGGTGGCACAGTAATTCTAGAAACTTACCGAAGATATTCTTATCTTTGATGGTTTCTGCTGAAGTGTATAACTTCAGCAGATTGACCATGTGTTTATGCTGAAAGCGTTATTTTGGGGTTGGTCAAAGTTGAAATACACGTCAGCGACGGTCAACCAAACGGTCCATTTTTCTTTGACTATAATTTGGGCAAAAACTATCTCTCCACCATCACTCTCTTCAGAACAAACCAATTCCCTCTCATCCTGCATCCACAAACACTCACCATTACGAGAAACATAACCCTAAAAACTCATATCCCTCATGGCTCTTGAATTTAAAAATGATCACAACAAAGTTGCATTTCTGGGAAAAGGTAAGGGATATGAATTGTACGAACCAATGGTGGAATTCTTGAAAAGGTCCAAGATTTGTTATGCTCTTACACATTCTCCGAATGAGATATATGAATCACTGGTTACTCAGTTTTGGGAATCTGCTGTGCAGAGGAATGAGACAGAGATTAGGGCTGTGATTGATGGAACAGAGCACATAGTGACAGAGGACCTAATAAGGAGGAAGCTTCGCTTGGAAGATGCTGATGGAGAATTTCACTCTAATCAGGAAGACGTGCTTACTGGGCTAAGGGCAATTGGCTATCGAGGTACAAGGACTGATATGTGGCTGAAGAAGGAACTTTGCCCGAAGTGGAGGTTCCTGGTTCACACGCTACTTCAATGCATAAGCAACAAGTCAGGAGGATGGGACCAGTTCTCTTCACAACTAGGATGTGGTATTGTGTGTCTTTCCCAAGGGGTAACTTACAATTTTTCTAAGTATATTTTTGAAAACATGGTTGAAAATCTTCAAAGGAAAAAGACTAAGTTTTTAATGTACCCAAGGTTTCTGCAAATGATTTTAGACACCACTACCCAAGCCCAATCCTTTTATCCCATAGGTGCTTTGACTGCTAAATTATTTGCAACCATGAGAGCTCACTTTCAGGGGGAACATCATCCCTTGCTTGCAGCCATGTTGCCCCAAGGCAATGAGGCTGCTGATGAGGAGAATGTGGCTAATAATCCTCCTTCTTCACCTGTTGCTACTGATGGTAATCCATTAGTTAACATTGATGAGGGCCCCTCGTCAACTGTTGAAGCAACTCATGTTGCTCCAGACCAGCCACCTTGTCCCAGTCCAACACCCACACTAGTTACACATGATGAGTCTGATCTTAACAGACTACCCACACCAAGTCCTGTTAGGGATCCTCTCAATGAAGATCTTCCTCACTTTGAGCATGACCATGATTCTACTGAAAGGTCCAATGAAGCTCCCCTTACCACAGAGCAATCTGCTGGTGGAGCTGAGGACCCTATTACACTCTCATCTATTTATGCTCTTGTCAACATGTATGCTACTGAGGTGACTAGTCTGAAAAGGGAGCTTGCAGAGACCAAGTCTTCTCTTGGTAGTAAGATTGAAGTACTGCAGAATCAAGTCAAGGAATTAGAGGACAAACTCAAAGGGGGCTCCAAAAGGAAGCTTGTGGTTTCTTCTGATGAAGAACAAGAAGTACCTCAGTTTGGGTCTCTTGATATGTTGGCTGATGTGTCTCTTAATGATCCTTCATCAGTAGTTGCTGCTTCCTCAAAGAAGAAGGAACCTGTTCTCTACAAAAGAAGAAAGAGATCTTATTTAAGTAAGGTTTCTTCTGAAACTTCAAAAGAACCTGGTGTTGACAAGGCTGCATCTGCTGATGTGCAAATTGAAGATGTATCTTCATATCATGGTCAATCTTCATCTGTTCAAGAACCAACAGGCCCTTCACCTTCAGCAGATCTTTCTGATGTTGGTGTCATGACCACTCCAGTTGATAATCTGCATCAACGTGTTTCTCCTACAGTTGACCTGGGTATTGCTACTGAGGTTCCTGTCGTTGATATAACTAAAGATGAGTGTGCCAAGAAGCCTGATGATAAAGGGAAAGATGTAATAACTGAAGATGAGCTTGGTCCAGACCTGGTAAGTGAGGAGGAAAGACTAGGACAAGCAAGTAGATTGGCTGAGTTTGAGAAGTCAAAGAAAAGTGAAGTATTGGCTCAACAACTTGAGACAGAGGACTTTTCATCTTTACCTCCTGAGAAAAGAAGAGAACTGGATGAAATGCGTGTTCAGATGCCTGCTAAATACTGGGATACTCTAACTGAGCAAGTTATTTCAAGACCTTCTCTTGCTCAAAGTATACTAGGTGGAGATTTCAACAGTGAAAGTTATGTGGATCAAATGATGGCTCAGGGAAGACAAAGGAAGCAAGAAGCTATCGCACAAAGGAGGGCCATCAAAGCTCAGAAGAACAAAGAGAAACCTCCTACTAAAACTAAAATGAGAATGGTGGTGAAAAATCAATGCTCGATGTACAACTCTGGCTTAACAATGAAACAAGTCAAGGCTTTTCCTGATCATGTCCTGTTTCGCAAATATAAACAGATCATGAGGGACAAATCATCATCTTCAACACATTCTACCAACTTGAAAAGGATTGTTGAGAATGAAGTTGCTCAAGAAGCCAAAAGACTCAAGTCTGATGATGCTCCACCCAAGGCGACTTCTCCAGTCATTTCTACTAAAGCATCTGCTGAAGTTGCTTCCTCTACTGACAAGGGTCCATCTGCTGAACCATCTACCAATTCTCCTGAAGCACCTGATATATCAGCCCCCACTTCATCTGTGGCAACCGTTGACACACACGAAGCTTCTAAAGTCAAGGAAGCTCATCTCGCAGAAATAAAAACAGAAAGGGCGATAAAGATGCTTCACAAGATGAATGCACTACGTGAAGGTGTTCCAACTAACTCTCCCTCTGCCTCTTCAAGTCTTACCACAAATTTTCAAACTGAAAATGCTCCCTCTGGGGAAATCCATAAGCCTGGAGGGAGGAAGAAGAGAATGGCCAAAAGATCTCCCTTGGATCTTGAAGCTGATAACTCAACTTTCATTACAGAGGGTTCTGCTGTTGATTTTCCTGAGGGAGATCAAAATGTGTTGGTCGATTGGAATCTGAAGGATGATCAGATGAATGTCATTCATCGAAAGGACTCCACTTCAATGGAATTCACCTTTCTGAAGGAAATTCTACACTTGATAGACAGGGCAGACTTGCTTTCTCTGTACACTCGTGTCACCACCCATTACTGCAACAAGGAACCACAAGGTTCTGGGATGTTCTTACCGGGAGATCTTCAAGTCCTGTTAAACTCTCATTCTCCCAATAGTAAAGCACATTCCATTTGGGAGAACTCACATCGGTGGAAGGTTGCGTCCTGGAGATTCTATCCTCTCCCTCGTGTGCATGTGCTTGAGACTAAGGGTGGAATCACTGTCTGTATGCTTGCTGAAAGAAAGTATCCATTGCCCAAGAGACTTATGGAACGAATGCTTAGTCAGAAATTGGAGATTCCTCCAGATCCAGTGGGCAATGAAAGACTGTCTGCTTCAACATTGGTAGGTTTGATCAAGACTCAACTTCTACAACAGCAATAGGCCTCATCCTCATCCTTATCATGGTACTTGGTACTCTCTGCACTACCTTGTTTTGTTACATTTAGTTTGTGTTATTTGTGTTATTTGTCAATTTCTGTGTTATTTTTCAATTTCTTAGTTAAAAAAAAAAAAAAAAAAAAAAAAAAAAAAAAAAAAAAAACTAACATTTATGCAGGTTTGTTTGTTGTACCATTCTGATGGTTTTTAACTGTTAGGAATTAGAAAATTCCAGTATTGAAGAGTCGGTCACCCCAACTATTATCTAGCATAAGTTAGCTCGTAAACTTGTCGTTATTTACGTTTCTATGTAGTTAATTAGTTAGTCTAGTAGCGTAAAATAGTTTAGTGCAACACCGTGGAGGAAGGTCGGGTCTTTACCCACTGTATCCCTGATCCACAGGCCGATAGGAGGTCGTTTAGTTTGTAACCTATAAATACCCTCTACCTTGCAAGGTAGAGGGTTGGATGTTCTTTTAGTAATCTAATATTCTACAAGTTTCTCTTACTAGAATATCCCACTTTCTCTCTCTCTAAAATCATCTATGTGCTCATTGTGTTAATGTTATGATGTGTAAGTGAAATCCAATATCCTACAATTGGTATCAAGAGCCATGGTTAGATCATATCTTGCACATCTTTGGATTTCTAGTGGTTTTTAGGTGGTTTTTGAGTTTGAAAAAGTTTAGTGGTTTTTGCATCATTTGGTTGATTTCTTGTGTTAAAGTTTGGATTTTGTTAGTACTTTTATGTTTAGAATCATCACAAGTGTGTAGGTTTTCATTTGGTAAGCTTGAATCATCTTGGTTAGGTTGTTTTTGGATTGAAAAGTGATGTTTATGTGGTTTTTTCTTGCTAGCGACTTAACACACGGAATACTTTCTTCGTAGCGACTTGATTTACAAATTTGTAGCGAGTTACAGTTTTAGACCTAGCGACTTGATCTAGCGATTTACAGTACAAGTAGTGGTCTCTCCACTACGGGTAGCGACTTGGTGGTAGCGACTTGGTGTGTAGCGAGTTGCTCTTTAGCGACTTGTATCTTTAGCGACTTGAGTAGCGAATTGCTGCCAAAATTTTGCTAGCGACTTGAAGCTTAGTGAGTTACTACCTAGCGACTTGCATTTGTATAGCGACTTGGGACTCTAGCGACTTCGTGGTGTAGCGAATTAAGTGTTAGCGACTTGGTGCATTATCTTCTAGCGACTTGGGATTATTGCTATTTAGTTGGTAGCGAGTTGGTTCTAAATCTCTAGAGACTTGGGGAGTAATTCATAATAACACAATGTCAGTCATCACGGATCCTTTAATCACCAAAGTACTTGCTCTCTATGACACAGCACAGAATAGTGAAACATAATGCTTATCTGAATGTCATACACTTAATGATTCAGTATCGATTAATCAGAACAACTCAAATAAGTCACTCTTAATGTCTGCAAATGATGCTAAGAATATGGAATGCACCAGTGAGCCATTTCAACATCTCAGTCAGCTTCTCAAATTACTCTTATCTACAACCATGGATCGAACAAGTTGTGCCATCCTTCGTCAGGATTTTCCCACTTTGACAAGAACTGTTTTACTTAACTTAGAACGACTGAGGTTTCAAATTACCGAAGAAAAGTTCTCAACTGATGATTCTCATGCTGCTCTCCAAACCATCATCAATCAATTTCAGCCACTCATCCGGGAAGAATACTCCTCAGATTTTGATGATATCATGACTGGAATATCGTTCAAGAAACACACGGGAATGGAAATTCATGAGTTCAGAAACTCATTTATTCAACTTATGAGTAATATGGAAACATACATCAAGGAAGCTGCTAATGAGAATAACAAGCTGAATGAATTGAATGAGTGCCAAGAGTTTCCATGGAGCAATGATGACGTGTCATGCTTCATTCCAGTTGAACCAGCAGAAGACACTGATTGCAGAATCTCAGTTGTAATGGAAAAGGATGAAGAGAACAGCACTGATCTCAAAGTCTCAGAGTCAGAAAGGGTATCAATCAATAAGGTACACTTATCTGATCACACAAGTTCTCATAAAAAGGTACACGACTCTTACTCTGAACATAACAATGTGGAATCCGTCTTTGTTTTGCCTGAATCTAATGCAAGTAACATGATTGAAAAAAGGGTATATGATGAGCTTTCAAACAAATTTTCAATTCTAGAAAAACACTGTATCTCATTGCAAATTGAAATACAACAAAAAGATGAAATGTTTTATGCAAAAAACCCGTGTACTAATCAGGAACTTCCAGAATTTAGAGAATTTTTTGAAATTAATCAGTTAAAATCCCAGATTCAGGACAAAGATTCGACCATAGGCAATCTGAAATCACTTCTTTCAGAAGCCCAGAAATATGACTGTCATGAGATGAGTGATGCACTAGAATCTAGAAATTCTGAACTAGCTCTATGTGTGTCCAACCTTCTAAGAGAAAATGAGCATTTAAGAAAGAACCTTAAGGAAACAGACTCTAAGTTAGTCAATCAATCTAACCTCTTGATGAAAGACATTGATGACCTCAAAGCACAAATTCAGGATAAGAGCTTCAATATTGTTGCCCTAAAAAATGAGCTCAGGAAGTATGTTGGAAATAGGATGAACACTAAGCTTGCAAAACCTTCAACTTTGGGAAAATCAAATGTTCAGAACCACTTGAAACGAACAGTTATTAAACAACCTAATGCCTTTAGGTCTGAAAGAGCTAAACCATTGAAATTTAAGCTTACATCCCAAGTTGATAATATGTCTGTTTTGTCAAAACCAGTCACTTCATTGCCTAGTTCAGATATGATGAATCTCAAACATCGGACTTATAGTCAATTCTCACAGATCAGTAAGGCAACAAGTATTACTAGATCTCATGCAAAACATCATTTGACTGATCAATCCCCTAAGAAATACTCGGATCACATAAGGACAATTAGTCAAAACAAGGATGTGCACTCACTTAGGTCAACTAACTGTGGTTTCAAATGGATTCCCACTGGCAAAATTTTTAAGTTTACAGGACTTAAACGAACTTACATTCCTAGATCACGTCTCAAGTGGATTCCCACAGGTAAACTCTTCAAGAATGTAGAACCCAATAGGATCCCCATTAATGATACGTCTTTGTTACACTGTGATGCATCCAAATGTGAGATTAAACATGTCACTAACCCTTCTATGTACAAGTCTACATGTGCTTCAAGTACAATGTGCTCTCAGTCTTTTTCAGGTACAATGCTCAACTCAATCAGGAACTTCATGACTTGGTTCCCCTCAGAAATGAACATAGCTCATTCAGGAGCTATAGCTTGCCAGAGTTGATGTACTTCTTACTTTGACTCCTATTCATCTTGAATCAGGACTCGCTCTTTTATATATCTGTGTATAAAAAAAAAAAAAAAAAAAAAAAAAATTCATAATCACACCATTTTTAAAAATTTTACACATTTTTATGTCATTTCTTTATATTCAAAATTTTATCATTTTCCTCAATCTAATAAAGAATATATTCCTTGTTATCGATAACATCTACGGTCCTAGAAATGTCATTCAATAATGGCACGGGATCATAGATGAAGTTCGAACAAATGATATATTCTTGGTTTTATAATGGGATTGGTTAATATCAATCAATGATCTTTGATGACATTGATTGAGGGGGAGATTTTGTATTAGTTTTATATGCCATTGGCTTCTGTGCTGGTTATGATGTTTGCTTATTTGTATGTTGTGGTTGTTTCCTGCTTGTGTGACTAACTGGTTATGCTTTTGTAATATCTGGTTATGGTGTCTCTCTCAGTTATAGGTTGTGGTTGTATCTTGCTCATGTGATTATCCTTGTGTGCCCATGTATTGAGTGCCCTGCATTAAATGCTGTTATCTGATTAAATGTTTAGATGATTCATGGTTATCACTGTCATCATCCATGATAGAGTCTTAGTCTATAAGTCTCGTGTTGCAATTTACCACTCTTGCCTCTAAACCACAGGGATCGAATGTGTCAAATAGCCAAAATAGTTTTTACACTAGCGACTTACCACACTTCATTTTTAAAACCACAAGGACTGAATGTGTCAAATTGCCAAAGATTTTTTCTCTATACCCCTAGCGACTTACCTCATTTTCTCTAATAAGTTTTCTTTCTCTCTCGTTTTTTCTCGTCAAATTATTCCGTCTAGCGATTTTAAGTGGTATGTTTTGAATCACACCCCATTTGTTCTCTCAAGCGTTTGGGTTAAGTTTCTAACTTGTCTTTTTATCCAGATCCTTTCGAGCTCGTGATTTGTGACTATCTGTCTCCCACCTAGGTTCGAGTTGTCATGTAATCGTGTTTCTGTTGCTATTATAATGATTGAATGTGTTCAAATTGTTTGGAATATATTACTTTGATTGCTTGATAATTTGTCTCCGTGATCTGATGTTGAATGGTTAGCGGATTGAGCTGTTAGGTTTTTGTTATGAGTGTTCTTGGTAGCGACTTAGCTTGAGTGTTCTTCATGGCGAGTTAGCGCTCATATTAGCGACTATGTTTCTGTAGCGAATTTGTTTATTTTATTCTAGCGACTTGGTTAGCGAGTTAGTAGTCAGCGACTTGTCTTTACAAGTTAGCGAATAGGTAACATTAGCGACTTAGTTAACGAATTTGTAGCGACTTGGTTGTGTTACTGTTCATGGCGACTTGTCTTCACAAGTTAGCGAATTAGTAACCTTAGCGACTTAGTTAACTGATTTGTAGCGACTTGGTTTAGTTACTGTTCATGGCGACTTGTCTTTACAAGTTAGCGAATTAGCATAGCGACTTAGAGAGCTAAACTATTAGCGACTTGTCTGTGACTCTAGTGATGGCGACTTGTCTTTACAAGTTTGCAACATTGTTCACTTTCATGTTGCGAATTAGTCTTAGGGTCAAAGGTTTTTAAAATGTTCAAAGGTGTATTGCTAAAGTTGATCCCATTCTCACAATACTTAGGTTCTCCTAATTTAACTGGTTGTGTCAACATACTCCATGTAATCTGCTATGACATGTCTGTTTAGGCTAAAGGTACTTGGTTTCTCTCACGACAACCAAATGTTTCTTTTTCCTCATGCATATTTGTTATATCACTTCTACATTTGTATCTTGGCTCATGACATGATCCCTTTGCAATGCACTCTTTTGCCTGTTAATCTCTTATCAGCTCGTCATGTGATTATTTATCTGTAAGATTATACTTCATTGAAATATCTCACTTATGAAAGTTGTCACATATTTGAAACCTATGCCACTCAATCTTTCTCTGTATGTGTTTTGGGGACTCCTTCTGAGTTACTACTTCTATGTGTCTATGTCATAAGGGTGCTCTCAATGTTGTCTCACTTATCATTTATCATCTAACCTGTTCCCATTCATTACTGTTGATTGTATGATTACTCAGAACATCAATGGCAAGTTCAATCCCAGAAAAGAGCGTTACCCCTTCGGCATCATCCAAAGTTCTCTCAGACGAAGAAATCCTTCCCAGAAGTTAATGGGCTGTTATTGGAAAAAGCAACTGTTATGTGGACCTACAAAGGCTTCAACAAAATCCGATACTCAAAGTTTCTATTGACATCCTCAAAAACACAAACTTCTTCGGAGCAATTACCAAGCAATGCTCAATTCCTACCATTTACATTCAACAATTCTGGAACACCGTTCAATGGGACAAAATCACAGCACAATACTCTTGCAAACTGGATGATAGGGAGTTCACAATTGATTCTGATATTCTGAGCAAGGCTCTTGGAATCACCCCATGTAACCCTGACTTTCGTTCTGAATCTCCACCTGGTGCTGACGATCTGATTGCCTTTCTAATTGGGTTGGGTTATCAGAACAGTATTTCAAGAGCATCCGACATCATCACCGGACACATGTATCAACCCTGGAGAGCTATTACAACCATTCTTAACTTGTGCTTATCTGGGAAAACTTCAGGGTTCGATAAAGTGAGAATTCCTATCTTGCAAATCCTATGGGGAATCGTCAATAGGGTTGATGTGAATGTCTCAGATCGTATTTGGGAAGAATTCTCTTTATCAATGAACACATTCATATCTGATAGAACCAATTTCCAGAACAATGCTCAAGGTCGAAAGAAACAGAACAAGCTTGTAATTCCCAGCATCAGATTTTCTAAGCTTGTTATCCAGTACTTACAACAAACACACAAATTCAATCCTAGGAGTGAATCAGCTCTACACAATGCAGAAGATGAATATGTTTTAGGAAACCTGAAATATGTTCCTAGAGGTATGGATAATGAACTATTTGGATTGCCAATTCCTGAGTGTCTTCTCACAGAAGATATCAAGAAGAAGGACTACTTCAAGCAATATAAGAAAAGAGCTACCAGATCCTCTGCTGATGTCACACCCTCTCCTCTACAACCAAATGCTCCCATATCCAAGTCAGCCTCACAAGCATCCTATGCCTCTCTTCCTAAAAAGAGACTTGAAAGGTCACAACATTCAGAGACCACAACCAAGAAGCAGAAAGTAAAAAGGAAGAAAGTGGAAAAGGAAATTGGTGAGAACACTGAGGTACCAAGGAATATTACCAGGTTAACTGATGAGGATGACGCTGATCTGCAACTTGGAATCCAGCAAAGTCTAGAAAGTCAGAATGTTAAAGCACCAGTAGGTGGAGTTGTGTTAAGAGAACCCGTTCAACTACCTCGACAAACAACCCCAATTACACATGACAAGGGTAAAGGGGTTGCAAGTGTTGAAACTGAACAAGCTGCTCACATGCTTTTAACTATCTCATCATCTCCATCAAGCACCACAAATCAATATGAGCTGAAGAGAAGAACAGAATCATCTCATGCAAAAGAACAATCTGGAGTGGACAAAGTGCCTGAAACGTTTAAGGAAACTCCTACACTTAGTGAGACTCAATCTGGCTTGAATGTTGATGCTTTGTTGCAAAAAGGCTCGCAGGAGAACCTTGAGACAAGATCTGATGAGACCTTGAAGATGGATGAACCAAATCTGTCTACTAACTCTCTATCCTCACTTAAGAATCTTGATGCAGATTTCTCTTTTGGTGATCAATTCATTAATGACAAATCCTTAGATACTGCACAATCCATGTATACTGTCAGCATTCAGCAAGATACGTCAACTATTCCTCCGATGTCAGCATCTTCACTATCAACTGCACTTCCACCTCCCTTACCTACTCAATCAACTGTACAAACACCACCAACATCGTCACCAACCCCTGAACCTGTCATTACAATTGCAGATGAGGTGGCTCCACCAGCTTCCCCTCCACAGATTCTCACCTCTGATCAACTACTGGATAAAGCCATAAAAAGGATAGAAGCTCTAGAAAGGCAACTCCCTAAATCTGTTGATTCTCTGGTGGATCGTGTCTATAGATTGGAGCACCTCAACTTCAATGAAGGGGTTACTGCCGCTATTGAAGGAGAAGTCAAGGATGCTGTGGAATGGGCTATGGAGGCTCCACTTCTTAGACGATTCAAGGACCTTCCTATCACAGATATGAGAGCTGCTCTGTTTGAAAAGATGTATGATGCTGAAGAGGACAAGCATGAGGTTCACAAGAAACTCTATGAGGCACTTGAAGAATCCATTAAATTCGACAATTATGAGCAGTTTATGATTGACGTCGGGGAAAAAGAAGCTAAAAAGAAAAGGAGAACAATTGTGATGGAAACATTGATGAAAAACCGCAAAGATCCTCCTCTACCTCCGCCACCAACGGGAGGCGCTGGAACTTCTGGAGCTGGTGATCCTTCTACGACAACCAACACACCTCCACCACAACCACCATCATCACCGCCAAAACCTTCTAATCAATCAGGTCCTACAAAAGAACAGAGTACTAAGAAGAAATCTGCTGCCTGGACGACGGTTGATTCAAGGTTCATGTCCACATCCACCTCAATTCCTGATGATCAAATGGTTCACGAAGAGTCACAAGTCATGGCTGACTCAGAACAAGATGAAGATGATGCATCGACGAAGCATATTCCTAAGCCATCAGAAGATTGGTTTGATACTTACATGGCTGGGAATCGCACTAGCACATCCAGGGTAGCACCTTCAAGAGACACAATTCAAAGCTGCATTGTGGAAGATAGACCTCCTTCTCCAGAACCCACATGGACCATCCCAGAGTCTGACTCTATGATTCCTGACAACAATTGGGCATCAGTTATCACCAATAATTATGAAGTTCCAGCTGAAGACTCTTTTCTGCACTACACTGGTGATATGGGAAGTTTTATTAGATGGTTTTGTGAACGGAAGAGTATCTCATCCATAACTCCAAGAGATCTTGAAGGACAAGCTTATGAAATTGTCAAAGTCTTCCATTCAGATGCAAATCATCTTCAATATCAGATGGAAGAATGCCATAAGATGCTGAATGACCAAGTCAGTGAGCAAATCAGTCGCTTCAATGTCAACAAATCTCTTCCTCTTGGTGGTGAACCTGGTCAGGTGACCATTCAGGCTGAATTCTTCTTCAATCACGACTTGGACTATCTGTGTGCTCGCTCTGCTGAAAGAAGACCTGCTCTATCAATATCAAAGATCAAAGCTGCAACCTACTCTGATCAGGGGCTTGAACAGATGGTTCCTGATCAATTCTGGGCTGATGAAGAACAAAAGTATGATATTGCCGCTTCTTATGGTATTTCTCACTGGTGGTTCAAAAAGAAGAAGTTCTACATCGAAAGACATGGTGCTAATAAAAGACGCAATGATGTCAGATCAAAGCTGCAAATCTTAAGTGTTGTTAGTGTAGAGATCTTCCCTATCTATGGATATGAGTACTTGAAGAAGATTGTCCTTAAAAGAGCAGACTTCAAAGTATATACTATTGAAGAGAACGACTTCAAACATCTTCTGCCAAATGATTTCGAAGATCTCTATCTCTTAAATCTTCAAGGACACCTTAAGCATTTACCTGTCCGTGAGAAAAAGGCCCTCTCTGCAGCTGTCACTCTTTGGATCAGGGGCTTAGTCATTCGAAAACGAGTTGAGGACTTTCAGCTTGGCATTGAAAGCTACCAAACCAGGATCAACCTTACAAGTCCACAATGGAATGCAACTGGGCATGAATTTCATCGTGAATATAAAGTACTTGACACCCCTAGAGCCGTCATCTTCACCGACAGATATGGATCTCGTATGCTTATGCGTCTATGTGAGCTCTACAAGTTTAGTAATGGTACTCTCAAATTGGTCGAAGAAGAACTTGACACCAGAATGAAAGAAGTCAAAATTGATATGAAATCTTGGGTTAAGACTATCTTTTGGACTGATGATGACGTGAAGAGGTGTGAACACTTCATTGCTGCAATCAGACGAAGACTCAAGACACGAAGGATCTTCCGCAGCCTTGAAAGTTTTGTTGGTGGAAGGCTTTGGGATGGTCACTACAAACTTCTTCAGAGGACTGAATGAAGACTTCTTCGGGATGCTTTTTATGGTGTGTTTTTTAATTATGTGTAATATGTGGTGTAATAAATATGAACAACTGTAATACATGTAATAGTGCTAGGATTTGTACTGTGGTTTCCCCTTGTAAAAAGGGAAACACCTGTGTTGTCCATTTCTGATCATATAAAACCGGACACAGTTTTCTCCTACAAATATTTTACCTCATACATATTTAAATCACTTGAGATCCAAAATCTCAAAGGATTTAAGATTTTTGATCGGGGGAGAAAATGTGATATAAATATGAAAGATGTTAAAAGATAAGATGACCAATTTTTGTTGCATACTTCTCTCTAATATGTGCTAAACAATTTTCGAATCTCGAAGCATATATTAAGGGGGAGAATTCTCTTCGCAAATTCATGTCATCAGGGCACACAACTTTTAATCTTTCTAAGGTACCCTGATTGTATGGCTTTAAATCCTTTGGTAATCAGGTATGCACTTCTCAATGTGCAAGTTCCCTCTAGTATGTGCAAAACTCTTTTCAAACCTCGAGGCACATATTGAGGGGGAGCAAATTTATGGAAACCTCATCCTTCCCGGAAATGCTATATCTACTTGATTTGATGTGGGAAGTGATGTTGATATCTTTTAGAAAATGGTAATCAAAGAAGTTAATTCTTTCTCTTGCCTCCGTGTGCAAAACATTTTCAAATACTTGATGCACATGTTGAGGGGGAGTTCTCGTTCTAAAAATATCAAAAACAATTCAGGTACAAAATGCTTTGATAATATATCACAAGTATCTGAATTGATTTTCAAATGGTTTTCAATTGGTTCCAATGGCAGATGAACAATACCAAATAGACCGACCAACTCTACTTTATGTACGGTGATATAAGGATGATAAGGTTAGGTATGTGTTCCCATGATCCGCCAGAACCGGAGGGATCTACCCAGGGACAATCCACTAGTTAGTGTAGAAGTCCTTAGGTATGATGATAAAAGGAGAAAAATGAGATATGGGAAGAGTGCGGACTAAGACTGAGCTAGTACTGGAATAAACCCAACAAGGTTCTAGCTATGAAGTCTCGGTAAGCACTGAAGGGGTTGAAGAATTAAAAAGAATTGAATGAGGAAAGGGTGAAAACAAATAGCCCTCCATTTATTCAACCTTAGGGCAGAAACCGGGTTCACTTCATATGCTACTGATGGTAACATCGGTATTGAAGACAAGACGTCATGGACCCAGTGACGCACTGCACTTCAACTTTCCAAACCACTCAAGTTCCTCTTAAAAGGACTTGTTTCATTCTCACGGGGAACCGACATTATCTATCGACTTTCTCTTAGAGAGTGTTGATATTGAAGAAGGAGACCCTCTCCCTAGTCTCCGGCACAGGATCCAAATATGCACAAATTGAGTCTAGAGCCACGAGATCATCAATAAATCTCATTAGGACACTTTCAATGAAAACTCTCTGTTTCACACAATGTGGAAAGAGAGATTATATCTTGAGTCCTACGCATTATCCTTGTGGTATTGCCAGAACATCTGAGTGATGTGAATACACATTCACTATGAAGATGGAAAGCCTTCTGGAGCCAACATCAAACAAGCTCCTGGTAGGTGGCATGTGAGATCTATTCTATAGACCAACCATGTGACAACTGAACAGAAACAATGGGGCGATTCAATCTCTTGAATCAATCCTGGTTCAGGTTATGGATTGACGGATACCTTTGAAAAACCGGTCTTTGTGCTTAAAAACTCTTTTCTTTAGCACATCGACCGTGTACTCATTTTTTCAAACCAAAAGGTGTTTTTATGATTGATAATTGATTTTCAACAAAACCTTCGTTGTATTGCAAAAACAATTTCTATTGAGCAATACACGATTGTTTTTCAAATCTCTTTTCATCAATCAGTGGACTTAAAATTCGCTGGTTCACTCACTCCGTGTTGTCTTCTTTGAGATGTTCCGGTTTGAGAACAGCTAGAACAGCTGCGAAACCCTGTCAAGGAAATTCTTCGGAATTATACCTGATCACAGGCAGTACATGTACTGATCAACGGGGAACCGTGGGCCGTGTACCTCAATTCAACGAAAGTGATCAAAGACACTTTCGTGCGATTTATTGCTAACTGTTGTATGCAGGTACGCCCGACGTATGCAGCTGATCAGAATGAAGCGGTCAATCCATAGCCGCATGCTCACTTAACACATTCAACTCAAAGAAATCATGATTAGTGCATCAATGACTCTGATATTTTCACTCCAAGCTTCTGCTACGCTGCTGCCAATATCATGATTCAACAAATGCTTCCGCTACTCTGATGAGAAGATATCATGATCCAGAATGTGAGCATGTCGGTCCTAAAGTCACAACATCACATTTTACCAACACCACAAAGGATGTCTCAGAGATTTTTGATATCTGATGATCTCAAAAGATGGCTCATAATTATTATCTCATGGATCATTAATGACCTCCACTCTAAAGTACAAATCTATGCAGACTTTGAAGTTGCACTACTTATGCACTAAGATTGCGATGTTGAAGAATTAATGTCTACGAGCTCAAGAACAAAGTCAAGAATAGAATGCTAGGTTTTGAAATGTAAAACATGGGGTGACCTCCCTTAGGGGGAGATTGTTAGGAATTAGAAAATTCCAGTATTGAAGAGTCGGTCACCCCAACTATTATCTAGCATAAGTTAGCTCGTAGACTTGTCGTTATTTACGTTTCTATGTAGTTAATTAGTTAGTCTAGTAGCGTAAAATAGTTTAGTGCAACACCGTGGAGGAAGGTCGGGTCTTTACCCACTGTATCCCTGATCCACAGGCCGATAGGAGGTCTTTTAGTTTGTAACCTATAAATACCCTCTACCTTGCAAGGTAGAGGGTTGGATGTTCTTTTAGTAATCTAATATTCTACAAGTTTCTCTTACTAGAATATCCCACTTTCTCTCTCTCTAAAATCATCTATGTGCTCATTGTGTTAATGTTATGATGTGTAAGTGAAATCCAATATCCTACATTAACTCACCAGATATACCTTGTGTATGTCAAAGAGTTGGCTAGTCCAAAGGGTACAGCTTTGGTAAAGACACAACAAATCTGTTGATAGCTGTAATGGTTTGCTCAAAATCATAGGGTCTACAACCACCCATGCTTAACTGCTGAGGGTTGCATGGTCATCAATTCACCATGGTCTATTCCTTTTTGGAATCCAAGAATTGGCTAGCCCACATGAATATGGAATGTGGTAAAGGCAACTGAATCCATATTTGGTTCTCAATTCACCAATACTAAGAATTGACTAGTCCTGAGCAAACGGCTACAGGTAAAGACAAGTCAAATCCATTTATATGGTTGTTGGTTTGCCAATAAATCAGATGATTATCAATGTACCATAGTTTTCGAACTCAAAACATATGGCTACTCCAGTAGTGATGGCTATTGGTAAAGAGACATCAAACCCATTATTTTCAATGATTCACCTCTCGCAGAATAGCTATTTTAGATGTTGGAATAGATGATATGTACTAGATTAGGATAAGTAGAATAGCTATTTTATTGTAGATGCATTGAAGTTGATTGTAAGCTGTAATTTGAATGAATGAATGAACAATTTTAAATTCAATACTTGACTTCAGTATTATATCTTCAGTACAAACCAATTGCTCACTCCATTACTTAGCTTTCAGAGGAAACAAGCTTTGCGCTTACTAGACCATATACCAAAGGACCACACTTGATGAGAAATAACTGAACAGGGCATGCTGCAAAACAAACCTAGTCAAATTCCAGTTAAAGATCTATTTTGAGTCTTTGCTGCTGATGTTCGTATACAATCAACTGGTGCTGCATAGTTAAAGATCTATCAAGAAACTGGAACCTAACCTAGTCAAATTCCAGTTTAGGTGAACATCCTGTTGGGAATTATGTGAAGTATGGATTAAAACGAACAAGTTAATGCTGAATGGATTCTGCTGAAGTAGTGTGGATTCTACCGAAGACATAATTCTGCCGAAGATATATAGTGATCATTTGGTTTCTGCTGAAGTTGTTATTCCGTGTTTAGTATATTTAGTTTGGATATACATGAGCTTTATTAGGAAGTGATTGTGTATATCTTATTTAGTTTTATGTTTATACGTTTCTTGGGAAACGGTTTAGGGTATTGTTTAGGGTTCCTTGTCTATGGAATATATGGGATTTTAATTTAATAAAATGAGGTTGCGAAAATAACAAAATTTGAACAATCGAATACATTAACTTCACATTGTTAAAGTATCGTCTGACCTTTTTTGCATCAATTTCTTGTTTTACAAATTTTTTCGCCTAATCCGTTACTCTTTACTACTAGCCGCATTCTAACATCAGTAGTGGATTCAATCTTCTAGGATTGGTTTAATTACCTCTGGCAGTAGGTTCCTTGTATGTCTGCAATCTTCTCTATCTTTTGAAACAGTGGATCAATTATAGGATGTGTCTCCTTTGTTCCTCTTGAACTGAGTTTAGCTTCCAGCATTTGTCTTGCCACATTCTTTGATAAAGGATAATCCCTATCAACGAACATGAAAAACCTATCATTTTTTTTAGTTTTTACACCATGAACCTTGCAGTATGAGTACAATAGCCATTCATCCACCTCACAATCATACCAATATTCAGCATCAAGATCAGGTTCAAACATGGTCTTTATAGCAGCCCACACAAACTTAGCTAACTCTCTATTTGGACCTAACTTCCCATATCTGAACTTCATTACTTTCCACAATTGGTCCAAATCACTGTTAGTCAAACAATCCAGTAAGATCCCAAATGTTAAATAAGTGGATTTGCATCCATCACCTCTTGTAATCTCAACTACTTCTCTACCTCTTTGTATAACAATCTGCCAATCGATAATAGGATGAACTGCTTTTAAAGGAATAGGATTAATAGGTTCAGGATTAGGACTATTAGTCTCCTTAAAATACTGTTTAGTTCTTTCTTTCTTTTTCAAATCTTCATCCACCTTTTGTCTTTTATAACTGGATTGCTTCTTTAACCATTCTGCTTCTTTCTCAGAATTCATAGGAATGTGATCTTCATTAACCCTCATACACATCTGACAAAGCTCCTTCAGCCTCTCAACTAAACATGTTCTTAGATTTACACCAACATGTATGCCTGAATTCTTGATAATCTTCATGTATGAATTTCTCATCTCGCTCTTTGTAGGAGGTTTCTTTCTTTTGACTTGCTTTTTCTCTTTTTTTAACCTTGTTGCCCATTCACACAAGATTCTTGCTTTTTGATTATTAGAGAATAGTTCCCACACTTCACGAGTGTACTCATTCCCAATATTAGTAGAAGCTTCAAGAAAGGATTGTGAATCCTCCCAATCATCTATCCATCTCTGATATGCTTCCTCCTCTTGTAGCCTTTTCCTTTCTATTTCTGCTTTTTCTGCAGCTATGATTCTTACACCAAAGTCATGATCATAAGCAATCTGCTCTTCTTTATTCTTAAACTTTATATCAGGTTCAACAATACCTTTTCCCTTTCCAATATCTGGTAGAGCCACCTTCTTGTTCAAAGGCTCACCAATAGTCAAGCTTTTAGTCAAGGGTTTAGGTCCAGTTGGTTTAAGAAATATAGGAGCCAGTGCAATGGTAGGTGTAGGGTTTGATGAACTTTTGCTTAAATTTATCAGTGTACTGGCAGCCTCCTTGTCAACTTCTTTTGATTTAGGTGGTGAAACAGATGTAGTTGTGACAATTGTAGATGTGGTAGTAATAGCAGTGTGTGAGACTACTATATTGTCTACTACAGTTTTCAAACTAGCCGTGGTTACAGAAACGCTAGCCATGGATGTCTCCTTTAGCACCTCCTTCTCTTTAACGTGTACATCACTTGGTGTCGTTACCTCAGTTGAAGTTGTAGCAGTGGGTTCTGAGTAACTATCAGTGGTTATAGAAACACTAGCAGTGGATGTGTCCTGCACCACCTCCTTCTCTTTAACTTGTGCATCACTTGGTGGGGTTAACTCAGTTTCAGTTGTAGCAGTGGGTTCTGTGTAACTATCAGTGGTTACAGAAACACTAGCAGTGGATGTGTCCTGCACCACCTCCATCTCTTTAACTTGTGCATCACTTGGTGGGGTTAACTCAGTTTCAGTTGTAGCAGTGGGTTCTGTGTAACTATCAGTGGTTACAGAAACACTAGCAGTGGATGTGTCCTGCACCACCTCCATCTCTTTAACTTGTACATCAGTTGCTGGGTTTACCTCAGTTGAAGTTGTAGCGGTGGGTTCTGAAAGACTATCAGTGGTTACAGAAACACTAGCAGTGGATGTGTCCTGCACCACCTCCATCTCTTTAACTTGTACATCACTTGGTGGGTTGTGGGTTCTGAAAGACTATCAGTGGATGTTTCCTGCACCAAATCCTTCTCTATATCATCTAATACAGTCTTCACGATCTCGAGTACAGCTTCATTCCCATCTTTATCAGACACCACATACTGCCCTCCATGATCTACACTATCCATATCCACATCCTCATCCATATGCACAACTGCATCCTCCCCTGAATCAAATCCTTCAGTCGTCCCCTGTTTTTTTTGGTCCTCCAAAACCACATCTTGACAGGATCTCACATTCTTAGTATGTTTCCTAACTCTTCTAACAACACTACGCCCATGTCTCCTAAGTTTCTCCATCACAAACATCCTGTGCTTCAATTGTCTGATCGTATTCTCCATTTTTGTACATTTAACCGTCAATTCATTTAATCGTTCAAGATTTTCATCCCCAACTCGACCTGTGTTAACTGGTCCGAGAGGTGGTTCATTGGAAAAGGCATCATGTTGATGTTCATCATTTTCCGTCCATTCATGTTGATGTTCCAAGGTACCCTCCTCAGTTCGACTAGTGTGAACTGGTGCGACTAGTGAAGTTATCATAGCATCAGGGTTGGTGTCAGTGGTTACACTCGTACTAACAGTGGGTGCAACTACGGTGTTAATGGGTTCAGGTCTAGTCAATTGGGGTTCATTTACATCATCAAACTCACGAATGACAGGTAAATTAATCATATGAGGGAACAATGGAACAATTGGGATTGTTAAATTAGGCTTTTGGTTCCTCATATGAGCAAAAACCTTAGGATGCATATAATGCACCTCATACTTTGTATTATGTTCAACAGGTTCTGCTATTTGGCTATCCACAATAAGTTGAACAAACCTAGGATACAAGTAATATTTACCTTTCTTCCTAATATTCTGCAAAAACCCTTCAAAAATCATGCTAGACCAATTGAATTCCCTCCCTTCAGATAGACAAATTAAAGCAGTTGCAATTTTGGAGGGAAATTCATTAAACCCAGTGGTCTTATTACTCAGACACATCAGCAAGGTGTGAATTAAAAACTTCCATTCGGGAGAAAACATACATTTAAAAATTTTTACCCTGTCTCCCCTTCTTGCATAACCTAATCTTTGTAAACCTATAAATATATCATTATCAGAAAGATTAACTAGTCCGTTAGCATCATCGAACATCAACGTACCTCTAATGACTTCCTCATCCACCAAAATCTCATTATCATCCACCACAGTCCTAAACACCTCAAATCCATCTCGCTCCTGTATCTCAGCATTACCCGAAAAAGCATGTATATAGTCTTTAAGAATTGTGGGTGCTACACTTAGTGCAAACCGAATTTTAGTGTGGTTGATAAAATCAATCATGTCATGAAAACCATCTGAATGATTATTTTTTATTAAGTAAGCAACTAGGTTATGGGTGTTGGAATACTGCGACGGCATTGTGAGTTGTTTTGGAATATGATGTGGGATTTTGAAATTACCAGTTTGGAGTGGTTAGGGTTTATGTGGAGCGTCAATTGGAAGTGATTTGAAGATCAATTACTTCAACTGGCAGTGATTTGGGGGGAAAAATAAGTTTGCACCAAATTTACAAAACACCCCCTTGAAGTATGCATTACCATGCAATTGATAGCAATGGATTTCAAACCACTAGCAGTGGTTTGATAAAGTATAGTAGTGGATACATCAAATTTACAAAACAGCCCCCCAAGTATATATTATCAGGAAAACCACTGGCAGTGCATTGACAACCACAAGCAGTGGTTTGATAGGCACTAGCAGGGGTTTCATAGACGGTAGCAGTGTATACATCAAATTTACAAAACAACCCCTCAAATGATACATTAAGAGGAAGCTGCTAGCAGCGGGTTGAAGACCACTAGCAGGGGTTTCATAGACGCTAGCAGTGGATACATCAAATTTACAAAACAGCCCCCCAAGTATACATTATCAGGTCAAGTACAAGAAAGAATGAAAATCACGTGCTTATATGTACGACTTACGATTTTTTAAAATAATTTGTAATATACGTGTCTCGTTTTGTAATTTTTTAAAATAATTTGTAATATACGATTTTTTTTAAATAATTTGCAACGTGTCAAATAACCAAACACTTAATGAATACCAAAGTCAACCAATTAATTTACTCCTCAACAACTTATACCTTCCCCACATTAATTTATAATTCCATATTAACTTCTATTTAAGAACCTATAACTCAGATACTACCCATATCACACATACCCCAATTATTAACCTCAACTGCTTTCACATCAACTTCTTCATCTTCATCTTCATCACTGCACCACCACTACATCATAGCGCCGCCTCCACCACCACTACATCACCGCGCAAGTATCGTTTACTACTTTTTATAAATACTCTTGACTGACCGTAAAAAGCTACATGGGTTTTTGTTATATAGTTTTAATCTTAACTGGGTATCTCTTGTTTATTAGGTATTGTTATATAGTATATGCAATTGATTAGTTGTAGGAATATATGATTTGCTTTTATACTTGTTTCAAATTGATTAGGTGTCATGGGTTCCAATCCGAGGCCAAGCCGTGACCGCAGTCGGGGCCAAAAGGTAAGATATGTCGTTGTGTATTTTAAATAGCTTAGGGTTTTAAGTAATGAGAACTATCCAAGCATCGGGTTTCAAAAAGACCCTTTAAACCATTAAGCTCGAGTTGGTCATTTTAACAATTAGGGTATGAGGGTAGGATGGTGGATTTTTGGGACATAAACCAAATTATTGGCAGGGTTTTGGGGTCCAACCCCTTTCTTGTGTAATAGAACTTTAACTAGGATAATGAGATCATGTTGTGTTCATATGCTTGTGATACAAAAGATTTGATCGTGTTTGCGGACGACTATTTGAACAGTGTGTATATGGTTGAGGGTTCTTGAAAACAAAAGAATGCTGTTAGTGTGTATGCTTAAAGTGCTATTATACCATTGCCCAACACCATTTCATTCTCCTTTTTACAATGATCTTCCCAAAAACTCACCAACAATTCTCTCCTATATTATCAAACAACAATATAGAAATCAAACAGCCATGACACGTAGCTTCTCTGATGGTTTACGACGAGGAGGTACACGGTTTCTTGGTCCGGTAGATACCGGAAAGTGTAAAGCCATTTATTGTTACGGTATGTAGAAGTTACCTGATGAAGAGGGTTGAATCATGAAGTGTAGAAAGGTGGTGCATAAGGGTTTAGCTTGCTTTGAGATTGTTTAACTGAGTTTGTGTTTTTAGTGGTGTCTTTTTTGGTGACAAATTCCATGTTTCCGTGTGGTATGAGATCATAGATGATAACAAGATAGATGAAATGGTTGGTAATGATATATATATAATGGTGGCGAGCGATATGAGTGTTTTTGACGGTGCCTCATTAACTCCACTTCACTCGCCATCACTATCATTACAAAACCATGTCATCTATTTCTTATAATCTCTGACATCTCTTTGTTACACAGAAACATGGAGTTTCTCAACAATAAACAGACACTAAAAACAGACACAGGCACGGTTATGAACTCTCTACGCATGGCTAAACCACTTTGCACTACCTTTCTACCCTTCAAGATTCAACTCTCATCATTAGGTAACCATTACAAACCGTAACAAGAAACGTGTTGTACACTTTCCCGTATCTACTGGACCAAGAAACCGTGTACCTCGTCGCCGTGAACCATCAAAGAAGCCACGTGTCATAGACGCAAACTTCAATTTTGTTGGTTTATAATATAGTAGAGAATTTTTGGTTTGATTTTGGGGTGATCATTGTAAAAAGGATAAGGAAATGGTGTCGGGCAATGGTATAATATAACTTTAAGCAGACACACTAACATCATTCCTTTGTTTTCAGGATCCCTCAACCATATACACACTGTTCAAATAGTCGCATGCAAACACGATCAAATTTCGTGTATCACAAGCATATGAACACAATATGATCTCATTATCCTTGTTAAAGTGCTATTACACATGAAAGGGGTTGGACCCCAACACCCTGCCAAGAACTTGGTTTATGTCCCAAAAAATCCACCATCCTACCCTCCTACCCTAATTGTTAAAATGACCCACTCGAGCTTAATGGTTTAAAGGATTTAAAATACCCGATGATTGGATAGTTCTCATTACTTAAAACCCTAAGCTATTTAAAATACGCAGGTTAAGCTTTGGTCAAACTCGAAGAAGCAGGAGATATCGGAAGTCTACTGACAAAAGACCCTGGTTAACACGAGTTCGCGCCTTATGTGTTACGATATGTTTGTAGAGAATAACTTGGTTAGGATTACCGCTAAATGGATTATAGGTATAGTTTTTGAACATTTGCTTATACGTAGCTTAGGTATAGTTTTCGGACCATTGGTGATTTTGGAAACACATTTTATGTTATCGATTGATGCTTATATAAGAAATTATGTTTAACGAACTTGTGTTGTTGTGACAAAACAAAAACGTATATGATGAAAACTTCTAAACTATATACAAATATCAATTAACAATCAAAACATAAATGATGATAACTTCTAAACAGTATACAATTTTTTTCTTCTAAACAATATACATTTTACACTTCTATTTTAAAACAACTATAATTCCACTCTATTTAACAACTCCTATCACAACTACCAACACATTTTGTGGTTATCACTCTATATTTCCACACTCTATTTTTAATCCTCTCTAAAAAAAACGTATCTCAACAAACAACAACAATGTCCAACCCCCGTCTTCCCCTCTTGGATCAACTATCCCGTACAGCAAACTCTCGATCTGTCAAGTCTATGATGATTGTGGAATATTGGGGAGAAGTTAGGGATACTGTTCGGGATGAATTAGATCTGCAAGAGAAGATTGACGAGCTAACTGCTCGTGTACAACGTAGGGATGTGCTTATTGGAGAGTTGTTGGTTGTGGGTCCAACTAACTCGTCTGTTGCGTCTGTTCGGCACATGAGAAGGATGCAAATTGAAGATAGGGCTGAGATTGTAAGGAAGCAGACCTCCATCTTTGAAAGGCGTGCTCGCGTTTCTTCTTTGTTATCCTTCATTGAACATCTTGAGTCAATGGTCCTTTGAATTTCTGAATCCTTCATGTTAGGTTTATGTTTTGTTTAGGTTAGTTATGGTGGGTTATGTGTGTACTAGTTAAGTGTAACTACTTTTGTTTATGTCGTTGTCAATCTTAATCTTATTTGTCTTTGTGTTTTACAAAACAACCTACATTGACGTTGAATTAAAAAAACAAAATTATATCGCATAATCGACATAATTAAAATTAAAACATAAAATAAAATAGCAACCACATAAATCCTTGTATCCAATTTTTGGTTAGTAAAACAAAATATGTTTGTCTACTCGGTTTAAGTTGGTAAGATGAAAATGGCGCATTAATAAGGTCGCTTGGAATACATCGGTTTATGTGAAAGTACTTGAGATGATACATACATTGGTTTGTGTGATAATACTTTTTTACACTTATTGTTGTTTGACCTCAAATCGGAAAAGATTTGCATTTGACTTGTAAATAAATGTAGAGTTCTTGTCGGGCTTCGGTCTGATAGTGGGCAGAAAGCGGTAAGAAGAAAAAAGGCGCTTTAAAAAATGTCGCTCACAATATATTGGATTACGTGATAGTACTATTAAACACATGTCTTATTTCATATATATTTTTGGGTACCAAAAATGTCTTATTGCATATAAAGATCATACTTTCTTATAAACAAGTTTATTGCTTATAAAATAACGCTTAAAAAAAGTTGTTTAAAAAACTAAGTAAAATTATTCGATTAACAATTTAAAATAAAGGGAACTAAACTAAATAAAGACATATAAATTTAGGCCACTTAAATACAATTGTCGAATATACAATTTAGCAATACAACTATTGTGAGTCCATGCACTTTTGCAATACGTTTAAACACGTCTCCTAATGTCACGATTACTGCCAGGCATGGAAACCTGTCAAATTAAAGAAAAACAAAGGTTCAAAATTTCCTCAATTAAACAAATTCATCAAGTAGTGTACTATACTTATTTTGGTTCAAATTGGCTATCAAATGAATATGGCTTATAAACAAATTCATCAAGTAGTCTAGTATACTTATTTTGGTTCAAGTTGGCTATCAAATGAATATGGCTTATAAGTCAAAACGCCATAATTACTATGCGTGGCTATCAAATCAAAAGAGCTTATAACTAATATAAAAACACACATAAACCAAAGGAAAACTATAACTGCTGTTTTGTTTAAAAAAAATAAAAAAAATAAAAAAAAAATAAAAAAAAAAGATGAAAATGACTACAAAAATGCCTTTCTGCGAGGAGTTAGCTGCTGCTGCTGGTTCTAGTCTCGTTAGAGACATGATGGTGGAGAAGTTTCGTAGGGAGGTTACTGTCACTAGGGTGGACGAAGCAGAATTAACCAAAAAAGCCCAAGATATTAGGGCTCGTGTTACTGAGAGGGATTTCGTGATTGCAGAGTTGGAGCTTTTGTATCCCTTTGATTCAGGTGTGCAAAGTATTTCACAGTTGAATATTTTGCAAAATGAAGATTTGGCAGACATTGCAAACATGTTGGTGAAGGTTGTGAACAAGCAGAAGCGAACAAGGGAGCTTATGTCATTCATTGAGAAGCTCAAGTCTATGGTGTACTGAACTGGTTTCTTCTGGTTTTTTTCATATGTGTTTTCAGTTTAATATATGGTTAGGAATGTATGATGTTTATGTTTATGCTTATGGATGTTCTATAAACCTATTAAGGTTAATTTTGTTGGATATTTTAATATATGTACTTACTTATTTATGTTTGTCTAAGTACTTTTGTGGAACATACCTGTGTTATAACCTGCTCCCTTGATATGTTGGCTTGTAACGTAGTGTTGAAAACATAACCTACATCATCAAAAAAAAAAGTATAATCGATATGGATACGTGTCGTGGTAAGTGTGATATGAATTAATCGGTAACTTTTACGCACCAGGTAAAATATAAGTGTCTGCTATAAAAAAAAAAAAAAAAAAAAAAAAACGGCGATATTGCTGGGCTGCTAAATGCTACTTTGTGACACATATATCGCCTGGTTTATTAGATTTATGTGTCACAAAGTAGAATCTAACAGCTCAGAAATAGCGTTGTTTTATTTTTTATTTATTTTTTATTTTTTATTTTTTTTGCACCACCTTAATTTTTTTATCGATCGCCTGCAAAGGCTTTATCTTGCTCTTCAATGAAAACCAACTTACGCTTAACCTTCGGCTTAGCAACTACATCCCTATGGCTAACAGACATATCGACATCAACATCAATAAGGATGCTTGCTTCTTCTTCTGCCCAAGCAATAAGCTCATCATATGTCATATTGCTTGCATCTTTTAATCTTCTTCCATGTATAATCAATTTGGTTGTATAATCATCTTCAGAATCATAAAAGTTAAGATTTTTATAATAAAAATCAAATAAGTTTTGGGGATTATGTGCCATATACATCATTAACTTCCCATATCGATCAGCAAGGTCATACATGGCAGCCACATCCCTATCACACTCTATTAGTTTCAATCCTACCTCTAATTGACATTGTGGTAAACAGAAAAACAACGAATGGAAATTTAGCTCAGTATGTTCTTTCAGAAACTGGCACATACTATTATAGTCCACCTTCCTATCCTTGGACACACTCCAATAAAAAACACCCCCATTTTCATACCTCAACGGTTGGAAATAAAACTCCCCCAAAACATGAACGTCAAACAGGTAACGAGGATCTGAACTCCAAATAGGTGCCATCCTGTTACAGGAACACGTAAAATACAATACTTTAAAAAATATAAATAATTTTAAATGTAAACCCTAATTAGATTCGAATATTGAAACATCAAATATAGACAAAATTGATATGGGGGACCATGACAATAAAGTATGACCAACCTTTCGCACAATTCAATTTTAATAATCGAACGAAAACGACAGTTGTATTAGATTATTAAGAAGATAGGGTTCTGGTCGGTAGGAAGTGAATGTGGGAACAAAAAGATAAAAGACACGGTATTAGTGTATCATAAATCGCTAAATTGAAAAAAGGCGCTTTTAAAAAGTTGCACAGAATATTTTGGGATATGTGATAGTACATTACAGTTTGGTCATTAAATATAAAAAAAAAAAAAAAAAAAAAACAAAACAAAAAATAAACATTTTCAAAATAATTTTTACCACTCTATAAATACCAACTTCACATCAAACACATTTTTTAACACACAATTTCAAACACAATTGAAGCTCAAAATACTTCCCAACACAAGATTTAATATGGCTTGCCGTCTCCCCCATTCTGTTGAAGATATGCAAGTGTACGTTCAAAATCAATGCAATATCGATGATGAGGCCCGAAAAAACGCTATTATAAGCGTCATCAAATTGTTTGACCAGGCAAAGGCGGAAAAGGAACAAATGAGACAAAACTACCATAGTTGCAACGACATTACTACTAAAAGAAAAGCTGTGATCGACAAATTTTTGAAAGATCAAGCACGCAAAGATCGCGAGGTTGCTGACAACTTGTGGCGGTGTGTTTCGAATATAACGAACAACGCCAGCACCAAAATCAATTGGAGCTATCGGGAGAACAAAAACGATGGTGTAGACGATGGTGTAGACGAGGAAGATTTGGCTCGATTCGAGGGATTTGCTCGTTCTCGTACTCCCTCGTATTACTATGCATGCGGAGAGCATTCAGATTAGATTTATGATTTATGTATTTCGGATTGTTTTTATTCAGCATTGTAAAATTTTAATTATTAATGAAATTTTAGTTTATGTTAAAAATGACGTGGCGCAGGTTGTCCCAGTTCGTCCTAGGTCGCGACTGGGACCAGCCTTACAATATACTAACAGTGGTTAAACAACACTATTAGCAGTGGTTTAATTCAAGCATTGGATTCATTCTTCTGGCAGTGTTTTCATCAACTCTAGCAGACGTTTCATCAACTCTAGCAGTGGTTTAATTCAAGCATTGGATTAATTCTTCTGGCAGTGGTTTCATCAACTCTAGCAGTGGTTTGAAATGTCCTAGCAGTGGATACACCAACCACACTCCAATCTCTTGACCAAGATTACATCTACCAAAAGTAGTCGAAAAATAGTGATATTATGAACTAATATGAAGGATTACAACATAATGGTTGTGTTGTGAAAGTCCTTACCATAAACTGTTAAAATTTGTAACGTCTAAACAGTCCTATCGAATACAAGTATATACACACCCACCACTGAAAAGTTTGTTCATGTAACCCAACAAAATAAATAGAGAAAATGTCATAACAATCTACATACATGAAATTAAACCTTATCCGATTTCCTAACAAATATGGAAAACAGGATACACCAAACCATCATAAGACTCTACATACATGAACTTAAACCTTATCATCTTTCCATGATCAAACTTACAATCTTCAAAAAAGTAGTTCCAGTCACCTAATGCATTCACATGATTCACCCGGAATGGATTGTCTCTATGATAGTCAATCTGAATTTGCATCATGTATTCGACTTCATCATTCCTAAAAAGTGCATTTTGATAAAAATGCATAGGATGATTCTGAAGAAAATGGTCTGGAATGTCCTGGTGTGCAACAATTACAAAAATTGTATAAAATTATATAAATGCATAGACAAAAAAGTACACACAAAAAACAAACTTACAAGTTTACATAACGGAAGAATTTCAGTAGACCTTCTGTAAAAGACATCAGTTCGCTCACCAAAATGATCAAGGTGACCAATCCATTGGCAAATGTGTTGCATTCGCTGATCACCTGTTTCAAAAATATCAAAATAAATCTTAAAGATAAATGTTATGATATTACTGAATATGATTATGAGATTTCAAGCCTACCTCCATCTTCATTATCAAGATCATTTTGTGGAAAAAACAATTGCGTCACAACAAGAAACTGCCCCTGTATCTTTGCCCCAACTTCGAAACCAAACACGGTTATATTCAACCTATTCTTTGCCAATTTAGTAAAAACAATAACATCGCCAAATTCAATATCGGAATATTGAAGAGCAGTCAACCACATCTCATCATCCATAACATACAAAACACGAGGATCATGACATCGTTCATAGCCCAAAGTAACATCCACATTAAACTCCATTCCTTCAACAACAACAACAACAGTACCTCGCAACCCAATACCGTCTAGAAAATTACCGGGCAATGTCTGAAACACCATCTGCTAATTGACAATTATAACATATACAGTAACAAAATACACTTATTCTTAAATAAACGTAAACAAAAAATGAGTTCTTATATATAACCTGTGGAAATTGAGGGTATGGCAGCCGATAACTCTGAAACCTTATATGACGAATTTCTACACCAGCATATTCCTCAACTTCCAACCCTTTAGAATCATAGCCAGTAACGTAAAAAGAGTCATCACCTTCTTGAACAAAGTGTAACATGTGAACATCCGTATACATGTTTTCATGAACAAATTCTACCCATTTGTTACCTACAATCCTAATGGGACCTCCTAACCGAGCAACAATCCTTACTTTCTTCCGTTGTCTTTGTATTCCAGTTAAATAGAAATGACGATTCCCATTGAAAGCACGGTCAGCAAATCGAGGAAGCTCAAGAAACCCAGGGTAAAAATTTCTGTTTGGTCGCACCACAAACTCGATGGCCATGATTACCTTATAAACAATTACAAGCATGTAAAGGTAAGTTAATGCTAAAATTTTGATAATGAATATTCAAACATAAAAGACAGTCAATATTGATATGGGGGACCATGACAATAAAGGATCACGAACCTTTTCAGAAATTCAATTTTAATAATTGAACGAAATTGACAGTTGCACGAAAAAAGCAAGGGTTCTGGTCGGGTAGAGATTGAATGTGGCCAAAAATAGCTAAAAGATAAGGTTTTAGTGTTTCATAAATCGCTTTAAAAAAGTCGCTCATACTATATCGCTACAAAATACGCTTATCTATTCTCCCGCCAAAATAATTTTCCCGCCTAAACACAAGTCAACAAAATAAGCATAAATACAGTCAATTCTATAGTCCACATACAACAATCCACAATGGCTTTGAACTTATCTGGAAAAGGTAATTATGAACAAGTGCCAAACAGGAAAGAGGATGTTGATGACAATTTGATGGCACACATACAACAATCCACAATGGCTTTAGATTTATCTGAGAAGAAAAAACTAGATGGTGATATTACGTGTAAGGAGAAGCAAGATGGCATTACACCAGAAAAAGTTAAGGCATTGGCAAAAAGGATTAAAGATCTGGAAGAGTACTTTGAAAAACTCAAGGAAAGGAAATCAACTGAAGAAGGATGTGGTTCTAGCAGTACTGTTTGAATGGATGTAATGGTTCAATAATAAATGTTATGAGGCTACATTTTAACAATGTAATGGTTGTGTGGTAAATCTTATCTATGAAACAATTTATTGAGATGATTGTTGTAGTTTTGTTATCGAGATAGTTGTGCTGATAGACATCAGCATATTTAATCAAAATAATAGCAATGTAACATACACATGGTAGTAGAACCATCATCACATACTAGTTTGTAACATACACTAACAAGCCTTCACCACATACTGAAAATAAATTGTTTCATCATGATGACTAGTTAGTGTAGTTTGTAACATACACTAACTAGTCATCATGCATGGAAAGGAACAAAAATACAAATTGTTTAACAGGGTACATACCACCCTGGAAGATCAAATAACTACCACATGGTAGCCTTCATAATACCTTCGAATTACTTGGATCAGAAGAGGCTGGGTATGACATGGAACCATCAGCTGTGGAATCTGCAACTATCACTTGATCATTAACCAAACTGATTGCCTCATCACCCTTCATATCATCAGATTGATTACTACCAACTTCTTCAAATTCATCAAATAATCTCCTAGATTTCAAGGTACCAGTTTCAAAACGACTTTTCTTGGACACATAATGAACTACAGTTGAGCTTCCAACTGTAGGAAGGCCATCAATGTCATTAAAAAACCTCTTACACTTTAAAGGGCTGTTTTGAGTAGATGGGAGTATACATATTGTTGAATGTGGATCCTAAAGGTCATGATTATCAGCAGCCTCAAAGTCGTTAAAAAGGTTCTTACCTCTTAACGGACTAATCTCCAACCCACGTTCGTTTGACAAACACTCGGTAACAGTGGAGTTCTGTGTCCAAGAATCTTCAAAGTCATTCGACACATAAGGTCGGACTGTAGTCCTTAAACAAGGAGGAATGTAGTCAAGGTCATTAATACCACCAAATTCAGACTTTCCTCTGAATAAACTAGCTTCAACAAACGGCTTGATATAAGGTGTCCTAAGGTAGGCTGGTGAATTTTTTTCCTCTTCTTCCCATGCCATTAGTTCTTCAAACGATAGACAGTCGACATCTTTTTTTTTCTTTTCGTGACTTTTAATTTTAAATGTCAGATCATCGTCTGGGGAATCAAAAGACAGGTTCTTGTGATAGAAGGTAACTAAATGAACCTGTGGCTGATGACAAACATAGATCTCAACTAGACCATGGAGCTCAGCAATGTCATACAGTTTCTGGACATCATTATCATCTTCTACAAGGGTCAACCCTTCCTCCAGACTACTACTTGGAAGACAAAAATACCAAGCCCAAATATCCTCCTTAATTTCTTTCAACATCATGTCACATATTTGAGAATACGATAACCTAGTCAACCTAGGTAACCTCAAATGTAAAACATCTCCACCTAAATAACTTAAGGGATAAAAAAAAAAAAAACTGACTGCCATGATAAACATCAAACCCAAGATCTTGACTGTTTTCAGACATTCTGTGTAACAATGGAAATAATTCAGCAAAACAAAAGATATTTAAGATAAAATTTAACAGAGAAAAATAAAATGGACAAACTTACACCCATTCTTGATACCATAATTCATAATAGCCCTTTGATTCTGTGTTTTCTGATGCCATATTTAGTAGAAGTCTGAAAAACAGAAAATATATGTAAGATAAAATATGGGGTAGTTTTGGTTAATAGTAGGTACAAAATATACAAAAGGTACAAAAAAGTGAACAGTTAAAAAGTGTCTAAAAAGTACATTACAGCCATACTCAAATGATATATCTAAGATATAGTCAAACTCACCCAAAAAAAGTCGCCTAGTATGTAATGTTGGATAATGCATACCGAATGGACAGTACTTGTAAACTAGCATGCATGGGTTTGGCCTACTTTGTATATCCATAATTTGGTGTGTGGTTAATATTTTTTTGCTTATTTTTATAGAAAAATATTACTAGTAAACAAATTTGGAACGTCTCTACATTAGTTTGAACACAACTATAATACAAAATGTTGAATACAAAACCATTCAAGGGAGCATATGGTTTTCAATTTGTTTCAAGTAATACATCAACAAAAATAGAACATAGCTAAACACAAACACGGTGTTTAAAAAAAAACCTAGCCATTTGTTCACGGTATGAAAGCGCAGCCTGAATACGATCCTTCACATCCAATGGTAGACCAAAAGCCAAGCGGTATAAAAAAATACATACCCAAATACCACAATCACCAAATATCCCGGCCTGCTTCGGTACTTGTTCAGCGATAGTAAATGTAATGAAAAAACTAGCCTGATCAATGCCTTTCTTCTCAAATACTTGCGCTTGTGCTAGGACCTCAGGTAATTGTAGCTGTGGACAAAAGTAGCACTGTTTTAAAAAATCTAATGTTTTAAAACCTGGTTAAACGGTTATGTATTAATTCTTATGACATATGAATAAATAGCCAAACCTTTAAACACTCCCTCAGTTTGATATAAAACTCTCGCCATTCCTCTTCAAAAGTTTGACCGTTGTCATAAAAGGTAACAATGCCAGTGTCTATCTCCAAACGGGCAAGACACCAATGAGCTTCAGTTTCATTAATAGGCATGAAAACCTACAACGTTTGGGTAACAAACATAATATCAATATATGGCAAAAGCTAATCAGTATTATGAAATATATATATATATATATATATATATATATATATATATATATATATATATATATATATATATATATATATATATATATATATATATATATATATATATATATATATATATATATATATATATATATATATCGTTACTTACGTGCTTAACGTCAGACCATGGAATAGAGTATCTTTCACCATTAGCATACCACAACGGCAAAGAATTTTGTAACAGAAGCTGAACAAAATAGCTACTAACCATCGCCCAATTAGCCGTATCGGGCCTAACATGCCAAAGGTAATTAACCCACAACTCTATGTGCTGTAAATTTCGAAACATGAATGAGTGTGATAAACGTTATAAGAAATCAATTCTGTAGGTACAGTTGTATGAGTACTTGCCTCATCCCTTAGCCAACCTTTCCTAGGTGGGTCTAAGCAAACCAAACTTTCCCAAAACCTTATATCCACACACACATCGTCACACCAAGGAAACTTGCAGTTAAGTGGTCCTATTTGTCCAAGAAATTCGTCAAATTCATTTGTAAAATGAACTTTGTTGACAGCATTGGTGGAGCGTGCAAGATCCTAGTATATGAAACGATTAAACTTATAATCAATTGTCATTAACAAGATATATTTTAAAAGGTTGTCAAGAAGTATTTTTCATACCTCAACCCAAGGCGTGACAAATTTAAGTTTTTCACTCATATCTGGATCAGGTAAGCTAGAGCATCGTCTTTTCTTTTCAGCATATGCATTGGTCCAATAATACGAATTAGCTTCACCCGAACGTTGTTCACTCCTCTTGGAAACTGCAAAACGCGCTCTACTGGCTTTCATATGATCTGAGTTCATGATTGCTTCTCCCCTTTTCTTTCGTTCATTTTCATACTGCAACCTCTTTTCCTCTTCCCTCATTATCAACTTGTCCTCTTCCATCCTTAACCTCTTCTGTTGTTGCATCAACTGCTGCTCTTTTAACCGGGCACTTTCTAATTCTTCATGTCGCAACCTTAATTCTTCTTGGATAATAAATTCCTGTCAGCGTTTATAAATAACCTATCGTTATGATATGTTATGGTACAGAAAGAGTTTTACACTTGTTTACTGATTTTGTACATTACCTTTGCAAGATCGTCATCAGAAAATTCATCTAGTCGCGCTGATGAACTAGTATCAATGCTTGACTGACTTGACTCAAACAAGTCAAGAAAATCATGATTAAGCTCATCACAAAACTGTGCACTAAGATGCCGTAGATCATTACTTAACTCCAATTTCTCCTAAGAATGAAAATAAGTATTTATAAAAAGGATATATACGAAAGATAATGGATAATGGAAGGGCTGTTTTTGAAAATTTCGTGTATCCACTGCTAGAGTATATGAAACCACTGCTAGTGGTTTTCAATCCACTGCTAGCAGCTTCCTGATAATGGATAATTCAAGGGCTGTTTTTGAAAATTTCGTGTATCCACTGCTAGAGTATATGAAACCACTGCTAGTGGTTTTCAATCCACTGCTATCAGCTTCCTGATAATGGATAATTCAAGGGCTGTTTTTGAAAATTTCGTGTATCCACTGCTAGTGTATATGAAAACACTGCTAGTGGTTTTCAATCCACTGCTAGCAGCTTCCTGATAATGGATAATGGAAGGGCTGTTTTTGAAAATTTCGTGTATCCACTGCTAGAGTATATGAAACCACTGCTAGTGGTTTTCAATCCACTGCTAGCAGCTTCCTGATAATGTCAAAGTATATATACGATAAAAAAAAATAAGAAAAAAAGGATATATTAGCCCATTTCTTTCTCGAGCAAGAACCTGAAAAAAGGTACGTATATTATTATCAGTAGTCGTGTGATTATTGATGGGTCTATGAGTTTGAACAAATGCTTAAATAACCTGAATAATTGTCTCAAGTTTGAACAAACGCTTATTTAACTCTGTAATAACACGATCCTGTGTTAGGCTGATCTCTATTATACTGCTCTCACTCCTGCGTATAATAGGTAAATGTTTCCTTTCAGTCTTGCCACGTTTGCGTGCTGCGACCATCTTCTTCAACCACTCGTCATAGAGATGTGTTGTTTTCAATGGTGGAGTTCTAGGTATGTAATCATGGAAAAATGCCGTAAACTTTATATACCAATCAGATCTCCTCTCAGCTATTGTCGGTGTCAGTTCTTTGACAGGATTCGAATCCTTAAAAAACAAATAATAATGTTCAATAAAATATTGCATTAATGTAGAAATAAAGATTGCATTAATAAGAAAATTTTATATATTACTTTTACCTTTCCAAAAAGAAACTTATAATCAGATCTTTTGAAGGGTGTATTCTTTGACCACGCTACTCCTCTTGGCATAATATCAGGAACTTTATTCCACCATAGAATGCTTCTTTCAAAAGACTCCAGTATCCAAATCTATACGGATTTTGGAATTTCAATAAAAAATAATAACATAAAATATTGATACACAAAATGAATCCAGTTTATATTGATATATAAAATATTAACCTTGAAAGCCGAAACGAATCCTGACAGTGTATAGGTTGGAACAAACTTGTGGTCTTTGTTAATACCTTGAAGGAAATCCCACTTGTGTTTATCTGCAACATCCAAAATTTCATCATAAAAATGCCTCCAAATATGCTCTCCTCATGGAAAGGCATCCCAATCATCTAGGTTTTCAACTAATCGCATGATAGAAACATCAACTTCCTGAACCAATAATCTGCCCATGAAGATAACCTCCAAAGCTAACAATAGACAAAGACGTACTGCATCTTCGTCGCATATGATACCAAATGCCTCTTCATCCTCAATTAAACCAAGAATATCTAAGTTTGTAATTTTTGAACCTGAATGTTTTGGGAAAACCCTTGACATAAAATTGAGGTGTCCAGATCCATATTTTTCAAAACTTACTTTTCCAAAATTAAAACCAGTGATAACCGAAAACTCTGGACGACCGAAATGTAGGGGACGGTCATCAATATAATATACAATCGGCATATCATAATGATTTTCATTCGGATAACATTGTTTTTGTAAAACATAATCTATCATATGTGCTTCGTGGTCAAAATAAGAAAGGTCCAACCATTTACCGAAACAAGTTGCCCGAAACAACTTCCTTCGATTTTTATCCAACTTGGATTTTATTAAAGAAAAGTAGTTTGGTTTACTTCTGATGATGATTTTCGCCTCATATTCCTACAAATGAAAAAATAAAATGAGTAACAAAACTGCATTCAATCATCCAAGCCTCACACTACAATTTTGTAACAAATACCAAATATATTTTCAAAAAGTTAGAACAACAAAGAATCACATCTCAGACACCAGATAAATTACAAACCCAAACACAATCTAAAACCTTTTGCTAACTTAAATAAACAAAATTGTTGTTGCAAAACTACTATTAAACATGATTAATTTCAAATAAATAAGGGGAAAAACAAATATACGAACAATTTATATATATCAACATAAAAATACATACCCGAATACGAAACATTTTTTTTCCAGGATTTCGAGAAGACGATGGTTCTTGACTTCTAGGAGAAATTTTGTAATGGGGGTGTAATGTATGTGTTATTCTAATTCATTGGTTAGGAAAGATATGTGATAAGTAAAAACTATTTTTACCGTGGTGTAAAAATTGGATAACAGTACAAAAGTACTATTTGCCTAAAACCGCTCAAATTAATTCGCTTAAGTCGGTCGACATTGGGAATGAGCAAAAGGAATAAAATATTACTTTTTAAAGTTTGACTTTTTTCTCGAAAATATCAAAAAAAAAATCGCGCGAATCTTAAAAAGTCGCTGGATATTAGTCGACTATAAATCATAGGTACGAAAATGATTGGAATCTGAAAAGTGTCAGGACACTTGTCACTCTTACATTGGAAGGAAAAAGTCGCAAGTCTCAAAGTCTATTTTGGAAATACCCAAACTTTTTTCCTAAAAAGTGATGACACCTTGAGCAAAAGATGCATTCTTAGAATTACCCCTTATTTAAATATCCATAAAACTTTCAGTCTCATCCAATTGAAGTTGTCACTTAATAACTTAACGTACTTGATTCAATCATCCAATTAAGGAGCTTCCATTATTCAGATAATAAATGAACACATAAATGGCATGGATTGGAATACTAAAAGTGCACACATTTAGGAAACATATTAACTTGTTTTGACAAAACCATTTTAAACTTACATCCCACATAAGTTAAAGAAGAGAAATGTTCTTTGGTTTATATACTAGAGTAAATATGATTGATATGTGTGAAGAACATTATTATGGCTTGCACGTGGAATTATCTTTCGAGTTCAATGTATGAATTGAACCCGAGTGGTAACTTCTAATGCCAGAATTTGTATAAGTTCTTAATCTTTTATATTTTATTTGAACTTAATTTTGTTTCTTAACATGCACTCCAAACTGACTTGATGATAAACATGCTCATTGAGACTACATATATTATAAGCATTTTTCAATCACTCTATAGGTTTGGTCAACCTGACTTGTACTACAGAGCCTAACCTTTGCTTGTAAGAGTAAACAAGCTATATAGCTCGTTTAAAGCTTGTTGTGAGCCGGGAACTTGGGTTGCAAAACTTTTTGATAAGTTGGGTCGTAAGCTCCCATAAGCTAGTGTCACTTGTTTGGAACTGAGGTTAATGAACTTTCTATATGCCTGGATATATCAATTTATTTAAACACTGAAATTTCATTGTTGGGTCAAAATAAATTAAGTAACATTGAAATACCATGGTTTTAGTTCTAGAATATAAACCCTTAGAAACAGATTATTTTTCAATTATTCCAATAATAATCGAATCAAAAGATTGTAACTGATATAATGTTTATAAGAATGAACTACCGTTAGCGAAGATCCATAGAGCATGACCTGGAGGATCACACATATCTGATATAGTCGTGTTGTTTTGTGTAATCCCTTCACTCCAAAGGAACGAGATTCACCTCCTGGTTTATACAAGTACAATATACGATTTAAAGCGTCTTAATATCACGAAGGTGACCTTAAGAACAGAATTTCAAACAAGGTTTCCATGTCCAACAAAAATTGTACTCTATATGGGATTCATCCAATCGCCTCCGTCACTTAATAATAACGTACTTGTCATCAGTTATCCAACTGATCCTAGTAGCTTCCATTCTTCAAAAGGTAAATGAACACATGTATAAATGGTATGGATTGGATTACCAAAAATGCACGAGACAACATTTAGGCACTTTATTGAATTGTTTTGACAAAACACATTTTAACCTTATATCCCACATAGGTTGAGGAATGAACATGTTTTTTGGTTATATAGTATAGTCACTATAGTGTATACAAGTTATATTTGTTAACACATGCATGTTTTGGAATTGACAGTATCACTTCAGGTTTAATAATTAACCCAAGTGAATCTATCAACTTGAAAATTTACATAACTTCTTAACTTTTTATTTGTTCAAAAGAGATTCAGAATAGGTAATATCTTTTTATATTACTAAAAAAGTAGATGATGTAGTGACGTAATATAAGGATTTAGCAATAAGTTTAAAAGAAATATTAGACCAACAAAAGAGATAAAACACATTTAGTAATTACCCTTATCTAGTTATCTAAGGGCTAAGTCATCCGTGGCTTTACCCGGACCGGGCTTTACCCAAACCGCGCTTAGCCCCGACCGGGCTTTTTGGTTTAAAATGCAGAAGAATGGGCTTATGTTTTGTCAGTGCTTTATGCATCTATGCATCATGGTGATAGTTAAGACTTAACAGTATAGTGATATTGCCAACCACGAGGTGTAGAAGACACTAGCATCATATGATATTGATCTTTAATATCGACCCATTTCTTAGTTAAAATCTTACACACTAAAGTACAAATCACCCTTTTGGTTATATATATATGGATGAGCCAAAGTTTTGCGAGCTCCGAGGAATGAGACCACACGAATGTTGAACGAAGCTATTGGAGGGCAGTCTCGAGCTAACTTTGGTATCTCCGAGAAGACTTGAATGAAGCTAATGAACAACTTTCTATTCTTTTCCAATTCTAAATACCTTTAACTTTGAGCATAACAACGAAATCCAAAATTACTACTTTCAACTTTTTAAAGATAAACGAACACATAAATGTTTGGATTGGAATAAGATGCACGAGTCAACATTTACCTTATATCCCACATAGTTAGAAGTATGAACATGTTTTTGGATTATATACTAAAGTGTACAGCAATAATATGTGTTAAAAACAATATGATATTTTGCATATGAAGTTTTCTTTAGAGTTCAAGAATTGAATTGGACACTAACGAGCTCTTCATCCGCAAATTTGTATAAGTTCTTAAACTTTTAAATTTCATTTTGTTTCTTAACACACGTATTCCAGAATTTTAACTTCTTTGCTCGCAGCCCCTCGTACTTGATATTTAAACCTGCGATATAGAAAATACACTAAAAAGCACCTATGAAGATTAGCATAAAAGTTCCTGGACTTAAAAGTTTACAAATCCATAACACATTTCAATACCGATATAGAAAATAAAATAAAAAGAACTTATGAAAATTAGCATAAAAGTTCCTCGACTTAAAAGTTTACAAATCCATAACACATTTCAATACCTTCCTGGGTAAGGGACGGAACCACGATCAAATATAACTAAGTGTACAATTTTTTTTGAACCGTAACATATAAACACATTTCGATGGACCGGGTGTATTTAAGATGCGTTTAGATAAAATAGATGTTTTTTAAAAAAACAATAACACTACATCGTAAAAATCCGTAGAGGTTCTGGGCATCCGCGGGAACCCCTAGTTCCGTCCCTGCCTGGGGCACCCCAAGATGTAAACATCTAGCGAGTTTTGAACCCACCATTTGATACTGGTTTAGCACATGTTGAAACGTATTAGTCGAATAAAATACAGCGCACACTTTTATGTCTTTCAAAAAATTTGTTTGAAAGTATGTGACTAATAATCAATTATGGTTAAAAAAAACAGTAATAGCACAATTATTTTCATTTGACAGTGTTTTGTTGCTTAATAAATATACATTCCTTTCACAAAATATCAAAAAAACAAATCACCTCCAATTTCAGTCATCTTATAGCACAAGAAAAACACCCTAATATTAAGCTTTTCATAGGATATGTAAAACACATTTTACCAGTTTCATTTCCCAATCAATAAAGGATCGGATTTCTGATAAGAAAAACCCGGATCTATCAATACGCCTTTGAGCTAGTTGACTAGTTGTCTCAACATGATAATTACCATCATTCACTCTAGCAAACGCCACCATAATTTCATGAAAACAATCGAAGAGCTCATCGGACAACAACTCCTCGTTCTTTCCCAGCTTTACTACTGTTGTCTCAGTTATACAAACTAGTACACAAAGATTATACGAGGATCTCTTAAGAAGATAAATGAACGCATATTTGGTATGAAGTGGAATACTAAAAATGCACGGTCAACATTTAGGTACCTTATTAATGTTTTTGACAAAAGTGCTCCAACCTTACATCCCACATAGGTTAAAAATTGAAATGCTCTTTGATTTATATAATAGAGTGTATATAATAAGTGTGTGTTATGAATACTATCTTTACTATCTAAAATGGAAAAATGATCAAGAGGAAAAGTGAAAACTTGAATATTGAATATTGAAAGTGGTGTGAGAAACTCAATAAAATAATGCGCTTGAAACTGTGAAATATTGAATCAACAGCTTCAACACATTCAATCTATACCCTCTTCAAAAACACCATTCCTATAAAAATACCACACCTATCATAATCGTTCTATGAGATAATCTGATTCATGTGCACTGCATAATCGTTTAATGGCATGGAATAACTGGTAAGTAGCGATTCTATTATAATATATTTAGGGTTTCGGTTTATTACTTACATATTACAATTGATTTGAATTATTTAGGGTTTACAATTATTAGTCCCATATAACAATTATTATGTTTTGATTCAGTTATAACAAATTTTCATTGACTATGTTCAATTTAATTTTCTTTTACCAGATCCCTAGAAATTTTTTGGGGGATTAACATCCCTAATCACGACAAACAAGAACTGAGTTGTAAGTTGCTTTGCAATATAGTAATATGTGCGTGTAATAAGATAAAGATGGTTTACATGTCAACGAGAAAGATTAAATGTTTGATTTATGTGGATTTGCTTTTTTGTGTAGGTTGCTTGGTTACGAGGGATTGGAGGTTATTAATCCGGAATGAGGGACTGAAGATGCTGAAGTTGAAGCACAACGAGGCACATGGAAACAAAAGGTGTGTTATGATTTTGTGTACTTATCGACAATCTCATCTAGATTTAACTATATAAAGTTTCCGCTGTTATTATTTAATTAGTTGATAACGCTCATTACTTGTTATGAGCTTTATGCAAGAATTGCCAAATTAGTGTCCATTTCTTTTATTGGCTAGCGGTATATATTTCCAGGATCGTGACAGTCCCCGGTATTCGGCAATCCATCTTTGCTGATGCTAGCTGATGAGTGCGAGGATCCGCATATGCGAATGGTGTATGCTGGTAAGAATCTATCACTCACACAAAGAGACAGGTCCATTTGCATGCTTATGTGAGTCCCCGGTATTCGGCAATCCATCTTTGCTGATGCCGCATGCCATGACCCGTTTACTTTATGTTTTTTTGTCACAATTTTGATCTGCTATCTTTAGATTACCACCTAATCTGGACCATTTTCATATTAATTGCTTGAATTGCCACCATATGATGTACCTAAATAATACATGTCTATTTATGACACCCTACTTGAAACCACTTTAAAGTTTAACTGGTGGCCATGGTCGGTTTTCTCTAAATTAGAAAAAATTGGTGGTCGTGAATTTAGTGCATGGGTTAGCGAGTATGTTCCTGCTTATATACTACAAATCGACAGCAATAAATTGAGAGATTTGAAGTTTGAAGGATGGAAATAATCTGCTAAAAATAGGTGGGAAGTTCTTCTTACCCACTCGCAAATGGTATTCCAATTCTTCCTTTGTTCGTGTATATGTTCTGCTATTCAGGTATCAATATATACGTTTTTTATTAATCAAATATTGCATTAAATATATGTGTCTTTTGGAAAAGGTGTGCATTACAACATGTACGTTAGTTGCTTACTGCTGAAAGCATAATTTTGTTCTTATGTGGTGCAACTATTTCATGCACAAATTAAAAGGTAATATTTGATTTTCTTTTCTTTCTCGTGATGAATTTTGTATCAATTATTCTTACAGGTTTGCTTGGCTAACATTTTGGATATGTATTATGAGGATTTATTCACACTCCCTAATAAGAAATTGCCATACAATGCAGCTGCCAAGACTACTAACATGCACGTGAAGAAAGTATCAAAGTTCATGGTTTCTTTTATGGTACAACTTTGACATTATACTCTAATCAAACTTGTCTCACAAGTTCTATTTTACTCCTTCGTTGATGCATATTTTGATTTTACCACTTAAATTCCATGTGGGTCTTTCAAGGTGATGATGTTGATATTGTTGGTTATCTCTTTGCTGCAGAAAAGTAATTCCTGGCTGAAAATGCTATCTATTGTCATCATAAGCGGATGTTTTATTGTTGCTGTTAGTTTGATGGGTCGAATTTATATGCCCCGTTTTCACAATGGACAAAGACATCTTGGAGGGAATCACCAGCCTCAATCACCACATACTGGATCTATCTGTCTTTGGTCCATGGATTCATCTACGGTATGCTGCTATTTTTCTCCTCACTTTTATCAATTTTAATCACTTATCTTTAAAGGCAAATATTCACATCCACACCTAATACTACTATGTCACAATTAAGACTTAACCAACAACCTCTTGGTTGATGGGTCACTCACATCCCATTAGGCCAAGGCCCTTTGGTTTTCAGTTTTAATCCCTTAATAAACATTATAACTGTAGTGATTGTGTGAAAGGAGTTATGCAAATACATATTAATCATAATACATAAATACATACATACATAGTTAATGTTTTTTTATTGTAGTCGGAAGACGTATGTGTTTCAATAGTGAAAAAAATTCAAGCTTTTTATGGGTGGAGTGGCAATATAAGAAAAGAAAGTGGTGGTGGTGCATCAACAAGCGAACTCCCCGAATACATGCGAAGATTGATTCAGGTTTATTCCAGTGATAAAGACATCTTGCCCACTCTCACTCCAACCAGTAAAAGCAACGAAGAGTTACTAGCATCTGGGCAAAAAATTGCAAGCTATCAGGTTTTGTATCGTTTGTCATTGCTATGCTTTAGTCTAGCCATTATTTCGTCTGATTATTATTTTTCATTCAGCAGAAAATTACACAAAAGGTTAAAATGGTAACTTTTCATTATTCAAATAGTTTTCAAACCGTCAATTTTTCATTGAAACTCATGTCAAGGCATGACCTTTGATTTGCTTAACACGAAGTCAATTTTTTTATCAAACATGTGTTTATCAAAAATTAGCTAGCATCAGGAATATAGGCTAATTTCAATTGTGTTCTTTGCATAATTATTTTTCTGAGTTAACCTCAATTGTCAGATTGTCTTATCATCCGAAGGGAAAATAGTCGGATTCCAACCCACGAGCCTTCTTGCAGTTAATAGTTGGGTTTCAAACCCCTTGACCGAAAAGTTATATGGCAGGAAAAAAACTCACCTGGTAAGAGCGTTTACATGTCCTAGAAGAAATGTTATATATTGTTCATGACATCAAAACTTCATATCTTTCCCTTTTAATTTTTGTGAACAGGCTTCTTTGAACCCTCATTGAAAATCAAACCACAAACGGAGGTGGTTTTGTTAGAGTTGGTGATGTCGGAATTAGCGGCTCACATTTTGTGCTGGTGAGACCACTTAGTGTGACTGAGGACTATTAGTTGAGTGGTAAGATTGAGTAGGAAAAGGTAACATAGCATACCATTTGAGCAATTAGCTGTATAACAACATGACCGAACACATGTTTCTCTAATAACTTCATAGCGAATTAGATGTATATCGTGATTAAAGTTTTTGTGTTTTTTTTCTGGATTGCCCTTTATAATTTTGACGACTACAAGCTGTAATGGTCGTGGAAACGTTCTTCGTATGCCAAATGGACTTAAATTTCCAGCATGTGTATGAAACTGATTTGATGTGATATTTTCTTTTTTTGTCTCGCTAAATATTTTTATATGTCGATTGATACATGTTAATAATTTTTGCTAATGTTGAATTATCACATATTGCAACCGTTTGATATTTTCACCTTCTATTATCAACGTTATACGAAACAATTACCACAATATCGCATATCGTTAATTGTCTGTTGCTAGAAACCGCTGCCGCTAGGCGCGGGTACTCGTCTAGTTATGTAATGTGTCTTAAAGTTCCTTTAGAGTTTAAAACGATGCTTACTAAATCAGTTTAATTTATGTATAAAAATATTATATATGCGATATTAAGTTGTATATACAAATGTTACAAGACAGCTTACAATAGGACTGAAAATACATTGATATTTCACTAAACCAGTTAATCTTTTAAAGACTAGAAATAAACAAAATATGCAAAACAGATTCTTATGCCCAAATCCTCTTTCCAATCAGAAAAGGATCAGTCATTCGATACGAAAACCCGAAACTATCAGTACGCAATTGAGCTAGTCGACTCATTGTCTCGACTCAATAATCAGTCGTTCATCCTAGAACTCAATAATCAGAGTCGTTCATCCTAGAAAATGTCACCATAACTTCATTAGAACAATCGAAAATCCCAATGAACAACAACTCCCCGTGCTTTCCCAGCTTTACTACTGATGTCGAATACTTACACTAGTACATAAAAACTCCATAGAATAGTCTAAGTAGCCTCCATTCTTAAAAAGATAAATTGTATGGATTGGAATACCAAAAATACTCAAAGTAAATATTTAGGTACCTTTTTTTTTGAACGGCAACTTTTATAAATGAAAAACTAGCAAGGAGCTAGAAAAGTTACAAAAAAAGCGAGTAAGGATGTTGAAGCCAACTATCCCAACTAAAATTACTTTTACATCTAGCTTGAATCCAAATAAATGAACGAGTAACTATGTCATCGAAAAGGACATTTCTTCGAGGCTTCTGAGTCGAAAAAAATAAGTTGATTACGAAAATTCCATATACTCCACCAGGCGACCACGAAAATACCTTCAAGGAGACTTTTAAGTTTGGACTCCAATCGAATCGAATTAAACCAAGCTAGCCATTCCGCATAAGAACCAACTTGCATCCAAGAAATATTCCACCACCCAATATTTAGGTACCTTATTAATTTGTTTTGACAAAACCCATTTCAAACTTATATCCCACATAGGTTAAAAAGAGAATTGCTCTTGGTTTACATACTAGAGTATGTATGATTTATCTATGATAAGAATACTATTATGTAATGGATGTGAAACTTTCTTTCGAGTTTAATAATTGAACTCGGGTATTAGCTTCACGGACATTATTTGTATAAGTTCTTAACCTTTTAAAGTTTAGAGTGATTAGGGTGAATTACATAATTGGTCCTTAAGGTTTACCGGATCTTGCATATATTATCTTTGTGTTTTTTTATACGGGTCATGTCCTCGTTGTATGCAAAAATTACGGGTTATGTCTACTTTACTAACGACGTTTAAACGGTCGTTAAAAAAGGACTAACGTGATATAGATGCATAACGTAAGGGCCTAAAAATGTATATGTGAAACCCGGTAAACTTTACGGACCATTTACGTAATTAACTCAAAAAAAATATATATATTGAATGCAACAAACCTTCGGCTTTGGTAATCTACACATAGAAGCACTTTGCAGCCTCTCATGCACATTCTTCGTGTCATTGTCTTCCATTAGACTTTCTTCACATGCGCCTTTTAAATCAACACCTCATATTTATCTACCTCTCTTAGAAGATCTAGTATATGATTGATAAAATCTTGGTGTTCTATATTCGTATATATACACTATATATATATATGAAGCTAAGAAACGCTTGACAAACCTCAATGGTCATATCGTAAAATGTTAATCGCAGACATTTCTTTTTCGTTAAGGTCATGTGGGAACATGCTATGAAGGTCTCATGAACGTGCTTTAAGAGCTTCACGGTGGGCCTGAATGGTTCCGTTGAATGCACATATGGTAATGTAGGTGTGGATACTTTCATATAGCATTTTTCCTAGGGAGGTTAGCGCTGTTGAAGTAGTGTTGTTTTGTGTAAGCCCCTCACTCCAAATAGAACAAGATTCAGTTCCCTGTTCTTACATGAACAAAATAGGATTTATGGCGTTTCAACATCACGAACGTGATCTTAAATACATAACTTTCCATATCTAAAAAACTACCATTTATTTTAGGGTAAAAGTCAAAAATGATAAACATGCTTTCTCAAATGTACCAATATGATAAACATAGTCATTTATGTATCAATATGCTAAACCAAAGATCAAATATGTGCAATAATGGGTACTTCTTCACATCTTCATCTCTTATATTTGCATCGTTAGTCCTTTTATACTAACGTCCGCTAGTAAATAACTTAAAACTTGGTTTTCTTACGTTTTCGTCCGATTTTTTACGTTTTCGTCTGTTTTTTTACGTTTTCGTCTGATTTTTTACGTTATCGTCCTTTTTTTGCGTTTTCGTCCTTTTTTTACGATTTCGTCCTTTTTTTACAGACGAAAACGTAAAAAATCAGACGAAAACGTAAAAAGAGACAAAAACGTAAAAAATTGGACTAAAACGTAAAAAAACATACGAAAACGTAAAAAATCAGACGAAAACGTAAAAAAACAGACGAAAACGTAAAAAATCGGACGAAACCGTAAAAAAGAGACGAAAACGTAAAAAACGGACGAGAACGTAAAAAATCGGACGAAAACGTAAAAAAACAGACGAAAACGTAAAAAATAGGACGAAAACGTAAAAAATCGGACGAAAACGTAAAAAAACGGACGAAAACGTAAAAATCGGACGAAAACGTAAGAAAACCAAGTTTTAAGTTATTTACTAACGGCCGTTAGTATAAAAAGAGTAACGATGCAAATATAAGAGATGAAGATGTGAAGAAGTACCCATTATTGCACATATTGATCTTTGGTTTAGCATATTGATACATAAATGACTATGTTTATCATATTGGAACATTTGAGAAAGCATGTTTATCATTTTTTACTTTTACCCTTTATTTTACTGACATTAAAGTTTGCTAACCTACGAGTTCATGATTGAGATGTGATATTGGCTTATGATCGATATTGAACCATTGATCTTGTAACTAAATAGCGTCTCAACATCATATGGTGGTCTTCTCAACATTAACAAGGTGACCTTAAATTCCAATTTCAAACTAGTTTTCCAAATTCTACTACAAACTTCGATTAAAAAAAAAAAGAAAAAGAAAAAACCATTGAGTTGCATGTAAATGAACACAAAAATGGTATCGATTGGGATGCTAAAAATGCACTAGTCAACATTGTTTTGACAAAACTCATTTCAAACTTAATTACATCCCACATATGTTAAAGAATATATATTTCATTGGTTAATATAGTAGAGCGTATAGGATTGATTTGTGTTAAGAACTCTATTATATTTTGGATCTGAAACTTTCTTCGTGTTCAAAATTTGAACACAATGAAACACTTCACTTTCGAAATTATTATAAGTTCTAAACCTTTTAATTTTTATTTCAACTTAATTTTGTTTCTTAACACACGTACTCAGACTTCTCCTTACATATACACAAAGATTCACTGTCCATACTTTGTGTTTATTCTTTTAAAAATTACATGATATAGTTATGAATGCCGTAATATAATGGTTTAGCTATAGGGTTAAAAGAAAAACACTAAAACGAACTAATCAACTTGAACGTACACTTTTAGAATTAGAGGTGTTTCACAAATGATCTAAAGATCAAAAGGACAAATCTTTAAGTTCTTAACCTTTTAACTTTTATTTAAACTTTTTCTTTTTTTAGCAAGTACTCAAAACTTTTATTTGCATGCAGAGTACATATTTTGTGTGTAAAAATTTAAAGTCATTTTTTGTGCTCATGTCAGCCGGCCGCCCATTTTGCCACCTTCATAACCACATAAACACTCTTTGTTTGGAGTGCGTATTAGATCAAGCAATGAATAGACCTTACAATCTTAATGATGAGTCATATGGGTAATGACCTAGGTAATTAGGTTAATTATCAAAGGTGTTCAAACTGTTTTGTTGGTTCAATGGTTCTCTTAACTCATACTTAAATCACTATATTAAAGGTGTTCACACAAACAGTTCATTCATAAAAAAAACAAGTTTTATTTGGTAACTCAAAACCCATTCATTCACAAACAACTAGAGCACAAACTTCCTCATTAGACCAATCAAGAATCCATATATCATTGAAACATAAACATGTAAACATAATCGAGTGCTTCCTATCATTATAACAATTTTATACATGTACAAATCAATTAATCATCTAAATTGGAGAACAAGAAACCGTCTTACGAAAAGTTAGAGTGAAAACCAAATAAAATCAATGATAAAATGAATTGCATTATCGTCCAGTTACTTTTGTCACTAAAAATGCATGAGTCAACATCGAGGTACTTTATTAGTAATTTTGTTTTTGACAAAATCATTTCAACTTTACATCCCACATAGATTAAAGATAGAAACGTTCTTTGGGTTACATACTAGAGTGTATATGATGGATACGTGTTAAGAACACTATAATGTTTTGGGTATGGAGTTATCATTTGAGTTTGATAATTTGTCAAACAATAACTCAAGTCTTACTGCAGATCCAAAATTCATATAAGTTCTTAAGTTTTAAATTTATATATTTTTTAACACATACTATAAAACTTCTATTTACATACACAAAGATTCAGATGCCATACTTTGTGTCTATACTTTAAAATTTATTTGATATAGTTATCATTATCAATAAAATAATATGACGATTTAGCTATAGGTCAAAAGAAATATTAGACCAAGAAAACAAAATAAACACATTTATTAATTAATCTTACCTAAGGGCTAAGACATTTGTTATACAGTATTTGATACTTACAGCTCAAAAACATTTAAAATGAGCTTGGCTCCAATGGATTTATTTGTATACACTTTATGAGATTACATATAAACGTTTTTCTACCACTGTATAGGTTTAGTCAACCTGACTTGTACTACAAAGCCTAACCTTTGCTTGGATGAGTAAACAAAACAAACTATATAGCTCTTTTAAAGCTTGTCGTGTCCCTGGAAGCTTGGGCTTACAAAACTTTTTGATGATTCGCGTCGTAAGCTCCCATAAATCGGTGTCACTTGTTTAGAACCAAGGTTAATGAATCTTTTTATATGCCTAATTACATATATCAATTAGTTTATACACTGAAATTTCATTTTTGGGTCAAAATAATTTGTAACGAATATTGAAATATCATGGTCTTTTAATTGTATAACTGAACCAAAAAAGGGAAGAAATACTAATATGGAGTTGATCATATAAACCCTTACAAACAGTTTATGTTCAATTATCAAAAGAATGTAACTTATATAATCTTTACAAGAATGAACTACCATTAACGAAGATCCATGGAGCAAGACCTCGAGGATCACACATAACTCATATAGTTGTGTCGTTTTGTGTAATCCCATCACTCCAAATGGAATGAGATGAACCTCCCGGTTTATACATGGACAATATAGGACTTAAAGTGTCTGAATATCACGAAGGTGGCCTTAATAACATAATTTCAATATAGGTTTCCAAGTCCAATAAAAATTGTACTCCATACCCGATTTCATTCAATCGCTTTTGTCATTTAATAATATATGTATTTCATCTGATCGTTTATGGCATTTAATAATAAGGTATTTGGCATCAATTATCCAAGTAGCTTCCATTCTTCAAACGATAAAAAGAATACATAAATGATGTGGATTGGAATACCAAAAACACACGAGACAACATTTAAGTACTTTATTAAATTGTTTTGTGAAAATGCATTTTAACATTAACTTTTTTTTTTTTTTTTTTTTTTTTACAAAACTTATATAATTTCTTGTTTCTTTCTTAATGAATACTCTAGATTTTTATTTGCACACACAAAGATTCAGAATCCATAATTTACCTAACTTGGGTAAGCTCTCATGCTCAAAAATTACATAACTTCTTATTTATTTTTTAGTTTTTATTTATTTATTTATTTATTTATTTTTACAAAACTTATATAATTTCTTGTTTGTTTCTTAATGAATACTCCAGATTTTTGTTTGCATACACAAAGATTCAGAGTCCATAATTTTTGTTTATATTACAAAAAAGTAGATGATGCGTTGACGTATTATAAGGATTTAGCAATAAGTTTAAAAGAAATATTAGACCAAAAAATAAACAAAAGAGATAAAACACAATTATTAATTAACCTTACCTAGCTATGATTTACTACTTTATCTGTAATAACTTATGTGGCTTAGCCTAGACAGGGTTTTTTGGGCTTGATCTTTTTTAAAAAGCAAAATAACAGGCTTATGTTTTGCATGGCTTTAAGCATCTATACATCATAGTTGAGATCAATATAGTTATCAACTTATCATATTCTTCATATATCCAATGAATCCGTCATAGCCATCTATTTTTCATCAAAACTTATATAATTTCTTGTTTGTTTCTTAATGAATACTCCAGATTTTTATTTGCATACACAAAGATTCAAAGTCCATAATTTTTGTTTATATTACTAAAAAGTAGATGATGCATTGACGTATTATAAGGATTTAGCAATAAGTTTAAAAGAAATATTAGACCAACAAATGAACAAAAGAGATAAAACACATTTATTAATTAACCTTACCTAACTATGATTTGCTACTTATCTGTAATAACTTATGTGGCTAGAGATGGCAAAAAACCCCAAATCCGATTGAGAATCCGATACTCGACCCCGATTTGACCAGGTAATCCCCGAGTTGACCGGATATGGGGATGGGGGTGGGGAATCCCCGATACTGAAAAGCGGGTATGGAGGCGGGGATGGTAATACCCTCGGGTCCCCGAACCCATCCCCGAACCCGTCCCCAAATATCTTTTCTATATGAATACAAATTATATATGTATATAATATTTGAAATCTGGTCAATTACTAGTTAATATCGTCTTTTAGAATAGTCTTCTATAATTTTAAAAACAAGGTTGTTGTTGATCTTGGTCTACTGGGGTAACTATATTTAATTCAAATACTCCAATGTTCCACAATATAGGATGATCTTGTAGTCATACTTTGGTTTTCATACATACGATAAGTCGTACTCTCTATTATATTTTGTGTCGAATATTTGAATTTACTCAAATGAATGAATTTTGTTTGATGTTAGTATGGTTGCACAATTTGAAATATATTACATATGTCAATAGTGTAACGGGGAAAAAAATCCCCGATTCCCCAATGGGGATCTCCGTTCCCCATCGGGGACGGGGATGGGGACTTAATTGTGACCCCCGACGGAGATGGGGATGGTAATAGCTATTGAACTTCGGGGATGGGGATGGTATCAACCATTCCCCGCAAACCCGGCCCCGTTGCCATCTCTATATGTGGCTTAGCCCAGGCAGAGTTTTTTGGGCTTGACCTTTTTTAAAAAGCAAAATAATGGGCTTATGTTTTGCATGGCTTTAAGCATCAATACATCATAGTTGAGATTAGGGTTGACAATTCTCAACCCGACACGATAAACGACACGAACCCAACACAAAGTTAAACAGGTTTGAGTTGAGGATAAACAGGTTTGGGTAAAAAACAGGTCAACCCGTGAACCCGTTTAAGTATATAAGATCTTAAAAATAAAATATATAACCTGGTTTTTATGTTGGATGTGGATTAAATATATTTTGTTATTTACTTAGTATGAGTGAATTATAATTTTATACCTTAGATATCATGAAAATTGACGCTTATAATTCAGAAAATTATCGCATAATTATTTGTATGTTATTCTTATCATATTTTAGATCCTTATATCATTTTAGCATTTAAACTAGTTAAATCTACAAACCACCAGCTTTATTCACTGCTTGACCTATTTACTTAAATGGGTTAAACGGGTCACAAATGGGTTACACGTATTATGCAGGTGTGGTTTAGGGTTGAGTTTCTTGACACGATTAATAAATGGTGTTAGTGCAAATATTACGATATTTAATCTATACATTCTCATTTGTTTTGTTGATGACAAACATGTAACTTGTAATACATAACGTAAAATGTATAAGTTACTTGTAATTATATTTTGTCTCAACATACTCTCAACACCTCTCGACGACTCAAGTCCTTGTATGCTACAACACAGGTTCGTACATGTTTGTTATGTTGCGTTATGATCAAACCCCTAACAAACCATTAAACATGTTTAGTTAAATTCTTTATAAAACACTTAAGTAATTTTGGTTACTTACATTTTATAAAATGTATAAACATAAGTAAATGTGTTGGGTAAAACCCATGACCCATGACCCAAGACCCATACCCAATGTCTAGATACATTGTACCTTGGTGGGCACTCAAAACCATGACCCATAGCCCATGGTTTTAACTCATAAACCATGGATAAAGAGGAGCGTCCACGGATCCCTTGGAATTACAAGGGCCGAATCCCTCCAGGAGGGATCCTTGGGGCAGAACATGGTTTTGGCCTTTTTACCTATAAATAGCAAGCCGCTTCTTACCATTTCTTCACACCTTTACACATAGTTTCTCTCCGCCATTTCTAGCATATTTAGATCATTAGGAAACATGTAATCCACCCTCATCACATATGATCATAATGCTTCTAACTTTCATTTGTTGTAAGCATACTCCCGAAGTGATCCTCCAAAGCAAGCCTAGAGATCTTGCATCCTTACCTACTGAAGTGATCACCCATCACAAGCATACAAGCACATGAAGATCTTCTACAACAAGCTTGGGAAACTTGTCATCTTCATCCATAAAAGACTAACTACATCATGCTTTGTGTTCTTGATGTTTAGTTTAGGATTTCATATCCATTAGACACATTGTCTTGGATATTGTCTAGTACCATATTCTTGTATCTATGACTAGACTTGATGGTTTATGTGTTTGTGCCATAAAACACAAGGTTTGTTATGTTGGGCCACAAACATAACGGGTGTCATAGATGTGTCGTATATCTATGACTAGATTAGATGGTTTATGTGTTTGTGCCATAAAACACAAGGTTTGTTATGTTGGGCCACAAAACATAACGGGTGTCATAGATGTGTCATAGACATAAGTGAAAGATGTCTAAAGGGTCAAGACGAAGACACTAGTGAAAGGTGTCGAATGTCCATATTGAAAGCACTAGTGAAGGGTGCTTAGAAGTCAAGGCTAAAGGCATTAGTGAAGGGTGCCTTGAGATCAAGTCAAAGGCATTAGTGAAAGGTGCCTAAGATGTACATTCAATATGGTGTGATTCGATGTACAAGATAGATTAGTATTGGGTCACAAGGATATTGTCATCCTTGTTGATATTGTCATAAGGAGTAGATCTCCTTTGGGGTTAGTTGTTGGTGTAGTGTTGGGTAGTGGTTCCTCCTTTGTAATGGAACCCGGTATCTAGCCTTGTACCGGATAAAGTGTAGGAGACGTTGTGATAGGTTTGGTTCTACCTCGTGAAAGAACTCGGTGTTTAGCTTAGTACCGGAAAAAGTGTAAGCGACGTTGTGTAAGGTTTTCTCCGCCGAGAATGGAGTTTGTTGATCTAGTGAAGCAACTCTCGAGTAGGTGACTCGGGGAGTGGAGTAGGGCAAGGAAGGTGTCCTTGTAGCCGAACCACTATAAATCCTCGTATTGATTTGTCTATCCTTTTACTTATCGCTTTACTTTTATTCTTGCATTACATTGTTTATTTTCTATGTGGTTGATGTCTATGTTTGTGATACATACTTGGTGTTTCATATAGTCATAAACTATATTTAACACTTTACATATTATAATACGCTTGATCAAGAAAAAGCAACCGGACTAATAATGGTGAAACTTGATTTATACTGAACCATTAATCTTGCGGAATCTTATGTGATTTTAAGGGGTTGGCCTTACATGCCGTAATGCGTTAAATGCATCATCGCGTCGAGATTAGCAAATGCAATGGTTTATACTATATTTGATACAAAAGTTTTAAGTTTGAAACGGAAACGTATTCACCCCTCCCCCCCCCCCCCCCTCTACGTTTTCACAAATGGGTTGTGTTTGGGTAAAGGCTATACTAACCCGCCAACACGCGACCCCGAATAAGTTAACACGAACACGACTCGATTGCCACCCCTAGTTGGGATCAATATAGATATTTTATTCTTCATATATTCAATTAATCAGTCATAGCCATCTATTTTCCATCAAAATTAATAGAAAAAACCTTTTTTTACCATTTTTTTTAAAATAAATTTTTTTGCTAACGGTAAATTGGTAAGTGATAAAAAAAATACACCATCACGACGAGAATTTTTTTTATCTTTCTGTATACGGGCACTTCGATATACTTTCGACGAACCTTTTTTTTCGAGTTTTGTTTTGATGTTAAAATTTTGAAATATAAAATTGTAAAATTTTGAAACTATATGCCCAATTTGGCCGATCTAGCCATTTTTTTTCGATTTATCCGATTTATGCCTGATTTGGCCGATTTTTATCCTTAATCGAGTTGGCTGATTTATCCGATCTTTTTCCGATTTAGTCCCGATTCGAGCGATTTTTATCCATTAATCGGTATGTTGATCGGTTTTTGACCAAACCGATTAATATGGCGATTAATCGGCCGCTTATGTTGATTTTTGCAACACTGATTATATCCTCTTGACACTGTCTTGTTGTTTAATAAATATACCTTGAGTTCACAAAACTATCAACAAAAACAAATCACCTCCAATTTCAGTTATTGTATTTTTGTCTTTAAAAGATGATATTATATCTCGTTTTAGCTAGTCATCTTGGGGCGAAAAAAAAATAAAAAAATAAATAAATTAAGCCTTTTATAAGATACTAGCTTCATAGCCCGCCCGAATGGGCGGGCTAGCTTCATAATAATACATATTGAATTCTAAATGTATGTAAAGCAATCGAGAAGTAGCGTTGAAGAGCTTAAAAAACGGGGCAATATTTCCGGTATACATATTATGTAACAAAATCTATATAAAAGCAATGATGTCGTTTGAATAAAAAATATAATGAAGTTGTACATCATAATAAAAAAGTATGCTGCCTATTCAAATACGAAAAAAAAAAACTTCTTTATAAACCACGTTTGTTGTCAAGTTTGAGTAGTTGTCGTCTTTGTCGCAACAGAGAACCTTCAATCATTTCTTGCTCTTGACTCCTGACACAACCAAATATAGTGGACGCTTAGTCCCAAGAAAAATCCGTTCTTTGACACCGTTTGGAGACCCAAAGAAGTGATACGATCTTGGAAAGCGTCTTTGTGTCAATTTGAAGAAAAGTTATAGAGAAAATATTGGCATGTTGATGCTATTAGGAAACCCAAGCTGCCACAAAACTAATTATCTTCCTGTGACAGTTTGATGCTCCTACATAAAAATAAAGTATATGTAGTGTGTAGATTTAGGAGCATCTGACTTTCTATACAATCCAACATCCGCAATTACATCATCTCCTTGTATCAAAGAAAAAAATGTGTTTATGATAAGTCTAATTGAGCATGTTCTACTTACCTTTTTGAGAATAACTTGGCTGCCTTGATATAGAGCTATTTCTTTTACTAATTCCCCTTCCTGAAAAAAGGAATATTATCAATAATTATCATATATATTTAAGCCTTAAATATCTAAAAGCACACAAAAATTTATATTACTGTAAGGTACGAACATGGGGCTATTGACCCATACGCAAGCGTTATAAAAAATATGTGAACATAGTTTAGCTAGTTTAATAATCAGATATCTTACTGTAATAATTAGATAGAAAGGAATAAACCATATGTCACTAAGGTTGCACCTAATGTACATACTTGACCACATGAGATGCAAAAAAATACTCCGGATATATTTGGACAAAATCAAATTAAAACCGAATCAAGAGTCAAAAAACACAAAAAAGAAAGGATGCACTAATGGTAATTCTTACTCACATTAACCAGTTTAATAATCTGATATCTTACTGTAATAATCAGATAGAAGTTGTTTTAGTGTTCGAAATTTTTTGATAACATGAGCATTCAGGATTGCTTAAACTAACAAAAATACTGTCATACTTTTTGTACCCCAAGGTTAACAAAGTTATGGCAGTTATGGCATGTGATCAATAAATAGGAACAATGACATGTAATCATAATTAGCATAATAATTTGTTTTGAATGTCCGACAAGTTTTGATTATCCAAACATATATACATAACTGTGAGAAAACACGCATCAAATGATACCACAATATAGTTGAGACAATGTTTCCTTACCAAACACTTGGGGTAGAGTATCCAGGTCCAGGGTATGGCTTGAACATAAGTCCTTTAGAGAGAGACAACACATGAATTAGCCACTGATGTCCACGATAGGCTACTGACTTAAACTCAATTATCCTCATATTTTGGTGGAATGGTGGTATCCGGCAAACGTGGACCACTGCTGTTTTGGACCGAAGAGAGAGATCACTTCTCAACAACATTCTCAACTGAAAACTCCCTTAACCCATCCATCAACATATTGGTTGCTTCATTTTGATCAACTGAGAAAGATCCAATACCCAAGAAATCTTAATATGGATTGTTTTTTGATTCGGTTTAATGAATCAAAAATCAATTGTTAGTTAAAAATTTATAATAGTGCAAGTCTAACCTTGTTTCATGTTAACCAAATACTCTTGGTTTGGTGCCAGGATGTAAAGATTTTCTTTTATGCCACGCTTTAATTGCTGAGGCTCTTGTTTTTTTTTTAGGTGGGTGTCACTTATAAAATCATGTAAATTCACCTATATATAACCTTAAGAGAGAACCAACATGATACCGTAATATAACTTTAAGAGATGAACATAAGATATCATACCAGGGTAAATATAGTATGACTTCGACCGCTGAGTAAGTTGAAGTTATTAGATCAAACACGCCGATGTGCTGCAACCATAGCAAAAATTAATATTATAAAGAAAATAATAGCTTAAGTGCAAAAAGAAATCTTGTTAAATAAGTAGCAGCATAAAAGACATTAAACACAAAAGTTACAAATACAAAACACAATAATATCATCTTACATTCACTTACTAAAAACACCCATATTCCTAAGAATCACATGTCCAAACACCCATATTTCGGCTGTCCAAACGACCAAACATCTATGTTTCTGCTGCATCATAAACTTGTCTAAACATTGTTTCTGCTATAAAATTCAGCATAGAAACCTTGTGTCCAAACAACTATGTTTCAACTGCATTATAAACATGTCCAAACATAAATGTGTTGCCAAGCAGGATTGAGGTTGTTCTTTATAACTCGCGTCTTCACTGACTGCAGCCAAAGCACAATATCTTCTCATTTTCACACCAACATGAAATTGTCTTACTTATATTTATGCATAAAAACACAATCGTTCTTTAGGTTTTTCGGCTTACCTGGTTTCCCAATGTGAGCATAATGTAAGGATCACTACCTCATATCTCGAATAGCAAGGTCACTGCCTTTGATTACATTGACCTTTACGAAACCAACAAATTGGACCATACCTGCCTATATTGAGCATCAAAAAAATAAGTAAAACTTCCACCTAGTCTATATTTATGAATTTCTTAGTCACAATAGAGAAAATTGATTTGACTGCACAATAAAGCCCTTATTCCAGTATAAATGTCACAGTGAATATTTTGGAAAAGGATTTCTTTCGAGTCAAAGATAATTTAGTAGAGGTGACGAGGCTATTTTGATCCACTTACCTATGGGTGGATTCTGGCTATATTAACTCTAACGGGTCAAATATGTAAACTAACCATTCTTGTGAAAATCATATTGAAATTTTGCATGTCATATGAATGTGCGAATTTCGAAACATGTATATCTAAATACAAACACATGCCACATCAAGACCTTTCAGCTGCATCAGAAGAAGACTTGTCAGACACCTATTTTTCAAACGATGCTCAAGCAGTGATTGCACCTAAAAGTACGAATGAGATACTTATGATTTATTTACACGACGAACAATTAAATAGCGCACTACAAGACGGTGTCGGACTTTTGATGGTCAGTCAAAATGAAGAAGAAAATGATCCAAAATTTACATGGTCAAAATACTTGTTTTCAACAACTGATGTATAAAATAAAGCTACTAAAATATGTAAAAATAAAGCTTTTGAAAGATAGTTAAAGTTGACACTTACAGCCCTTGGGGAAAACGGTTAAGAGAAGTTTTGCACCATGTGTACCAACACTAAAAGAACCAATTACCGTTTGATAGGGTGGAGAAACAATCTCACTAATAAGAGCTACTGCAAGTGTTACAAACAACTCCATCAACTCAAATTTTTTCAACGATAATGCATCCATCAACACAAAGCATGTCAATGAGAAACAAATCATTCATTCCATTTTGAAAGAACTATACTTAAAAGTTTCTTATTCTAGTTTGTAATTATACCGGAATGTGCATACGTTTTTTTTTTGGCATAGATAGATTTTTTGCGCTAAATAGCTAGTTATAATCAAAGCTCAAAAGACAGTATAAAAAATACAACTTCAAAAATTCCAAATTAAACCATAAATCATCAACAAAAATCGTACCTTTTTTTTCGTGAATGAAATACTAAGCTTCAAGGGATCTCCAATTTGAGTCGAAAAGAACCCTAAATAAAAATATAAAATAAAAAATAACCACAAATTTAAAACCAAAATCAAAACCCTTATTGAAAAATATAATTAGGTTTAATCACTCGCATGTATATAGTAACTGAACTGTAATTGGAAATCCAACATACCTGATTGGTGATTATTCGATCTAGCCTTTTGAACTGCATTTGGTGATTAATTTCATGATTCTTTTTAATAAAGAAGTTGATGGCAGGTTAATGATAGAGAAGATGAATTTGTATTTCAATTAGGGAATGTGTTATTGAATTACGGGTGATTTTTTTGTGCGGATTGAATATGTTTGAAAATGAATGAAAATGAAGTAATATGCGTTTTGTTATGTTTGTGGATTTGAATTTGAAAATGCCAAGTGAAATGTGGGATGATGAAAATATTGTTTGACTGGCATTGAAAAAAATTAATGTTGAGCTGAATGAGTAGGGATTTTGTTATTGTGAAGCTATTAGATGGAAGATGGTAATTTTCTGAATGAATACTAAATAGGGAGGAAGGTTTTATGCCAGAACTTGTTGATTGCTCCACTGGTTTGGGCGCATGTATGTGGACGTCAAGACCCGAGTTCGAACCTTGCAAGTTTCAATATTTTTTGAATATGTAATCCAATGTAGTGCCATGGTGGCATTTTCATGTCATCATATGAGGCTCCATGTAATCATTAATGTGCCTAGTAAGCAATAGTGACGTGTCATATGTAGTCCCATATATATGTATATATATGTTAAAACACAATCAACAAAGGATCAAATTTTCGATAAGAAAACTCGAAACTATCCGTACGTCATTGAGCTAGTAGACTAGTCGTTGTCTCAACACAATAATTACCATCATTCACTCTAGCAAACGCCACCATAATTTCATCAAAACAATCAAAAATCTCATGGAACAACAACTCCCCGCTCTTTCCCAGCTTTACTAGTGACGTCTTTCTAAATTATACACGCTAGTACATAAAGATTGTACGTACTCCATAGAGGATCTCTTCCATTCTTCAAAAGATAAATGAACACACAAATGGTGCGGATTGGAATACTAAAAATGCACTAGTCAACATTTAGGTACCTTATTAATTTGTTTTGACAAAACTCATTTCAAACTTACATCCCACATAGGTTAAAAATAGAAATACTATTTGGTTTATATACTAGCGTGTATATGATGGATATGTGTTAAGAATCCTATTATGTAATGGATATGAAACTATCTTTGGAGTTTAATAATTGAACTCGATAGTTTGTTTCATGGACATTATTTTTATAAGCTCTTAACCTTTTAAAGTAGCATTTAGGTACTAAAAATGGTATGGATTGGAATACAATATACTCAGAGTCAACATTTATAGGTACTTTATTAATTTGTTTTGACAAAACCCATTTCAAACTAGCATCCCACATAGGTTAAAAATAGAAATGTTCTTTGGTTTATATACTAGAGTGTATATGATTGATTTGTGTTAATAATGCTATTATGTAGTGAATCTGAAACTTTCTTTGGAGTTAATAACTGAACCCCTTAGCTTCAGGCACATTATTTGTATAATTTCTTAAAATTTTAAAGTTTATTTGAACTTATTTTTTGTAACAAGTACTCAAAGTATACATAAGATTGTGTTTTTATAAGTGTTGTTTGTGTTTAAATAAACCATATTCAGATGATAATCAAACAAAAAGAATGAAACTCATATAATCTTTACAAGAATGAACTAGTGTTGGTAAAGATCCATGGAGCATGACCGAGAAGATCACACATATGCACTCACAAGTTCGCTAAACAAGGACTTAAAAGTTATTAGCATAACCATATTGATTCCTTTCATTAAAACGAATTTGTACATGTACACAAATCAATTATCCATATGAAAACAAACCATGTAAAAGAATGGATATTGAACCAATCGACTTTCAGAAACCTTTCCAAACAGAAAGAATTTCATTAACAACTTCATCTATCAAATCCCTATCACCGGATTGTATAAACGCATTAAATTCTTCCCTCATGTCGTAAATTTTACCAAACTTATGCAACAAAACTTCAGCTTTGGTAATCTATACATAGAAGCACTTTGTAGCCTGTCAAGCACATTCTTCATGTCAATATCTTCCATTAGACTTTCTTCACACGTGTCTATTAAATCCAACACGTCATATTTATCAGAAGCTCTTAGAAGATCAAGTCTATGCTTGATAAAATCTTTCTCTATATCCATATATATGTAGCTAAGAAACGATTGACAAGCCTCAATGGTCATATCTGTAATGTTAATTGCAGACATTTCTTTTACTTTGAGGTCATGTGAGGACATGCTATAAAAGACTGGTGAACATGCTGCAAGAACCGCACGGTGGGCCCCAATGGTTCCATTGGATGCGCTCATGCGCATATGGTGTTGTCCGTGTGTAAGCCTTCACTCCAAATGGAACGAGATTCACCTCCATGTTTTTACCTTAACCAAATAGGACCCACAACATCTCAACATCACAAAGGTGACCTTAGAAACCGAATTTTCTAACTAGTTTTCCATATCTAACAAACTTTGATTTATTTTCTTGGCATTATAGTTTGCCAACCGATGAGTTCATGATTGACATGTGATATTGACCCATCTTGTTACATTAAACTGTCTCAACATCAGATAGGTGTGGCCTTCTCAACATCACCAATATGACCTTAAAAACCAAATTTCAAACTAGTTTTCCAAGTTCTACAAACTTTGATTGATATTTTGACCTTAAAGTCTGCTAACATGCACACAAGAAACTGTTAGACATCTAATATCGACCCATTCTCTTAGTTTAATTCTTTTCTTAAAATAGTAAATGTGTAAATGGAAAATCTCAACAAATACAGATTATAAGGATGAGTGAATTACGTTTGGAGATGTAACCTTAATATCAAGAAACCCGACATCAATAATGAATCTCCGCGGTAATGAAACCTTAAGCGCCAAAACAAACACCTCACCACTTTTCACCAGCTTATCCTTAATTTCTACATCCAAATATGTTATTTTTAGTACAGGTTGAATTAAGCCGAAAACAGTTTCATTACCATGTATCATTTTCAGTATTTCAGACTGTCTTGAAGGCGATTTGGCCCATTTAATATATCACAATACAAAACAACCAATATAAAACTGATTGAAATTTTGAGTTGCGTGTAACAACGACACTAAACTTCATGGTACATAACTTAATAAACGAAAAAACTTGAGTTGCATTCGAGTCAATTTCTCCCTCGACCATAACTAGCCAAGAATAACGAAAAATTAGAGTGAAGTACTACCCACATAAAATAAGTGATCAAATTTGTACCCCATTAAGGATCTCATCCAATTGCTTCAATTATGTCCCTTAATAACTCAACGTACTTACTTCAATCATCCAAGGATAATAAATGAACACATAAATGGCATGGATTGGAATACTAAAAGTGCACGATCGTCAACATTTAGGAACTGTATTAACTTGTTTTGACAAACCTTATTCCAAACTTAGAGCATCCACAATGATAAATCTTTACAAAGGTTTATAATTATGCCACATCACAAACTCATAAACCTTTTAGATTTATAAACCTATTTCTACTATAGACAAACTTGTTAAAGCTTTATAAATACATAACATTAACTCAATGCATTAAATTGTAAAAAGGTCTAAGATATTAGACCTCTTCATGCCATGTAAGCATGAAATTGATGTCCACTATGGTTAACAATATTATGGACCTCTTCATCTTTTTATAAATCTTTTTATAAACCACCATAGTGGATGCCCTTAGATCCCATATAGTTTAAAGAACAGAAATGTTCTTTGGTTTATATACGAGAGAGCATATGACTGATTTGTGTGAAGAAAAATATTATGTCATAGAAGGGAATTATCTTTCGAGTTCAATTAATCTATTGAATTATGAGATAATTCCTATTTCAAAATTAGTATAAGTTCATAATCATTTGAACTTACTTTTGTTTCTTAACATGTACTCCAAACTTTTATTTATATACACAAAGATTCAGATTCCATACTTTAAGCAACAAAAGAGTTTAAAACATGGTTATCTAGATCTTACGATCCTACATACGAAAACCTTGCAAGATCATAGTAGGATCGGAGATAGCATAAGATCGAAGTAAGATCGTAAGATAGCTGGTAAGATCTTAGGATCGCTATCGATCCCGGTCCTAATAAAAAAAAAACTTAATTTAATTATTAAACATAAAGATAAGCCCACTTGACCCAGTTGCGCCCATATACATGGCCCAACTATACATGGCCCAACTGTAAGTTTGTGTATATTGTATATTGAATGAATAATAATGTTTGGTACATCAAGATTATATATGATAGATAACGGGCCTAATATACAATGGGCCAAATACTAATCCTAGTACTAATAGTCTAACACTCCCCCGCAGTTTGAGCAGGAGGAGACCGAACACTCAAGCTGTCACGAAACTCAGTAGGGAGATGGTAACCCCTTGGTAAAAATATCAGCATACTGAAACCGAGAAGGAACATGCAGAACTCGAACTTGACCAGTAGTAACCAAATCACGAACAAAATGAATATCAATCTGAATATGCTTGGTGCGCTGATGCTGAACAGGGTTAGAAGAAAAGTACACTGCACTCACATTATCGCAATAAACAATAGTAGCAGATGACAATGGTGTATGAAGCTCACGTAGTAAATTCTGAAGCCAACATGTCTCAGAAACAGCATTGGCAACACCCCGATACTCAACCTCAGCACTGGAACGAGAAATCATCGGATGACGTTTAGAGGACCATGAAAGTAAGTTGTTTCCAAGAAAAATACAATAACCTTATGTAGACCAATCAGCATCCCAATAAGCAACCAAGGACTCACTAGTAGAAGAAAATAGCTGTAAACCATATGCCAAAGTCCCCTGAACATACCGTAATATCCGGTTGAGAGCAGTGAAATAAGGCTCTCGAGGATCATGCATATATAAACAAACCTGCTGCACAATATAAGTAATATCGGGTCTAGTGAACGTGAGATATTGAAGAAAACCTGCAAGACTCCGATATAACGTAGGATCAGAAACCGGATCACCATCATCACCCAACTTAGACTCAGCGGCAACCGAAGTCCGAGAAGGGTTACAACCAACCATATGTGCACGCTTCAAAATCTCCATAGCATACTTACGCTGTGACAAAAACATCCCAGAAGAGTCACGCGTAACTGACACACCCAAAAAATAATTAAGAGCACCCAAATCTGTCATAGAGAACTCCGTATGTAAAGAAGCAATAATTCGCTGTAATAAACTATCAGAGGAAGCAGTAAGCACAATATCATCCACATATAATAGCAGAAAAGTAGTATCATCACCCTGTCGGTAAATAAATAAAGAAGAATCACACCAAATCGAAGTAAACCCAACAGTAAGAATATAAGCAGCAAACCGCTGAAACCATGCTCGAGGCGCCTGCTTAAGACTATAAAGAGAACGCTGTAATAAACAAACATAATCCGGATGATCAGGATCCCGAAAACCAGGTGGCTGATGCATATAAACAGTTTCAGCCAAATCACCATGCAAAAATGCATTCTTGACATCAAGCTGATGAACATGCCAATGTCGAGAAATAGCTAAACTAAGAACAGTCCGAATGGTGCCCGGCTTAACAACCGGACTAAAAGTCTCATCAACGTCGACGCCATCCATCTGTGTGCTACCATTGGAAACAAGACGTGCCTTGTACCGACTAAGAGTGCCATCAGCCAAATACTTATGGCGAAATAACCACATACACCTAACAAAATTGACACCCGCAGGACGAGGTACACAAGTCCAAGTTTTATTCTTAATAAGCGCATTATATTCATCAAACATAGCATTTCGCCAATTTGGATCATCAAGAGCATCCTTATACGACCTAGGTGAAGGAGAAACAGTAGACACATGACCAGCATACTTAGGATTAGGACGAGTAGTCCCGACACGAGAACGTGTGACCATGGGATGAATAGTACTAATAGTCTAACACCAACATCACAATTAAAATCAGTAAAAGATTAAAGATGTAAATTGCAATCATAGTAGGCCACGATCGAGAGTTCAGAGAAGAAGCACATTACGATTTTGTAGAGCGAAAGGAAGTTAATGCACCGCTCGAAATCATAGATTGATCATCGATGACTAATGCTTTGGAATTTTGGGCTTTTGACATTTAGGCTAGGATGTTTAAATAACTATTATCATATACGACTAGTGTCGTATTTCTTTTGTACTCAAATCGTTCATCTAATGGTTTGAAACATGAACTGATTGCACGTATTTGCATTATATATAAATTAGCACGACATTTGAACTTTTAAAATTTAAATTATATCCATTTAAATTGGTTATTCTGATCGAATTATATATTAAACTATATAAAGCTACAACTGCTATAAAAAATCATATTTTTATATGATCTTACGATCTCGATTCGATTTTACAATCCTGAACTTGCAGAAACAAAAACGATCCTAGGTAGGATCGCGATCTTGATAACCTTGGTTTAAACGCATTTAGTAGTTAACCTTACCTAAGGGGAATTGATACTCACACCATATTTTTTTATTCATGCATCACAATTTGTGCATTACAGTTTGTACCGTACAATATTGTAATGCACAAATTATCCTACCTAAGGGCCAAGTCATTTGGTATATTTGCTACGTATGCCTTTCACTAGTTTGTAGAACAAAGAGTGTTTTTTGTAATTAACAAGATTGGTGGTTGCTTTTGTGATTTAACATATATGATATAATAACTTGCAAGTAAAATACATGAATTAGTAGTACTGGTGATGAGTAGATAACATTTAGTATGAGTTTGGTACCAATGAGCTTACGTGTATACACTTTTATGGGGTTAAAATCTAAGGTTGGTTTTATCAATATTTACCAGTATGAGCCTCCCAACAATGAGACCACACGAATGTTTAACGAAGCTATTGGAGGGCAATCTTGAGCTAACTTTGGTATCTCCGGGAAGAAATTAACGATATAACCCAAAATCACTACTTTCAACTTTTAAGACAATAGACCTACAAAAGTGACAGAAAAAAAATGCTAAATCCGAAACTAAATAGTTCCGTTCATGTCTGTTTGCTCATTTGAGTTATTCAAGCTAAAGTTTGAGCTTGGTTTAGTCGTGTGACGAGCTAATGTTCGGCTAGAAAGAAGCAGTTTGAACATATAACTCAAGTCAAGTTGAAACTCGTCTCAAATTTAGCCAAAACTTCATGTAACGGTTTTCAAAACGATGCTTATTAAATCAGTTTAATTTATGTATAAAAATATTATATATGTGATGTTAAGTTGTATATACAGATGTACATGACACAGCTTACAATAGGACCGAAAATACATTGATATTTCACTAAACCCGTTAATCTTTTAAAGACAAGAAATAAGCAAATTATGCAAAACAGATTCTTATGCCCAAATCCTCTTTCCAATTAGCAAAGCATCAGACATTCTATATGAAAACCCGAAACTATCAGTACGCAATTGAGCTAGTCGACTAGTTGTCTCAACTCAATAATCAGAGTCGTTCATCCTAGAAAACGTCACCATAACTTCATTAGAACAATCGAAAATCCCATCGAACAACCCGTGCTTTCCCAGCTTTACTGCTGATGTCGTATACTTACACTAGTACATAAAAAACTCCATAGAATAGTCAAAGTAGCCTCCATTCTTAGAAAGATAAATGGTATGGATTGGAATACCAAAAATACTCAAAGTCAATATTAATTTGTTTTGACAAAACCCATTTCAAACTTATATCCCACATAGGTTAAAAATAGAATTGCTCTTTGATTTATATACTATAGAGTGTATATGATTGATCTGACTTAAGGATACTATTATGTAACGGATGTGAAACTTTCATTCGAGTTTAATAATTGAACTCGTAAGAGAGCTTCATGGACATTATTTGTATAAGTTATTAACCTTTTAAAGTTTTTTCGAACTTAATTTTTTTAACTAGTAGTCCAAAACTTTTATTTACATACATAGAGATTCAAACTCCATACTTTGCGTCTGATCACATATAGTATTCCCGGACTCCGAAAGTCCAGATCTAGCATAACCAAATACAAACCCTAATGACTCCAGATCCAGTGGTAGCTTGTACCACACTAACGGCTGCACCGGACCAAAATAGTGTATACCTTGCTACGTGCGACCGGCGCACGAGTACCAGCCGCGGAAGGATATGAAGTCCGGAACGGGCTTGGGGATCTGAATCACGGTTCAACCCAAAGAGTATACTAACCTATGTGTGCCCAAAAGAGGAAACACTGCGACTTGTCGCCTAAGGGTGAGTTTACCGAGGCAAAAAGCAGTCAATGGGTATGACTTCAAGACAATCACCCTATTGTCTAATGGTCCATAGCGTGAGCCGCATCTCATGACCGCAGATAACGATAAGGAAACTCACCTATACAGAGTGCATTTATCACTCTCAACAATATCATTCTCTCACTAGAAAACACATACACTTTCTCTCACTAATACTTACTCTCACACCCGATATTGACCGGTGTTGTGGTGACAATCTGCTTGATCATTGTTTTCAACATTTGTTGCAGTTGTCGTTTGAAAAGTTCCCTTGTAACATCAGGAATGTTTTCAGAAAGGAAATTCTCAACATAGTTGATGATGAGCTGGTTCATTTCTCCCTGAACATCCTTGGCGAGAAACTTCTGGATAGCATATTTTGATTGTTGAAAGGTCGATATGTGCCGTCAAGTCAGTGACCAAGTCAGATAGTGTGTTGACTTGTTCTTCAAGACGATTTTGTTTCCTTGATCGGGCTTGAGTCACTGCCTTTTGGATCTTTGTCTTGGCACGTGACATCCAGGTGTCAACCTTCTTCGTAACTGATTTTGTTGTCGACTTAGATGTTGTATGTGTTGGTGGAGGGGATGAGTGTGATGATGATTCTGGCCTTGTAGAGGTGTCTATTGATGTTTCAGAAGATGGTTTTGGGTTGTGTGATGGGTTGTCGAGGATATAATCGTTGGCTTCCTTCTTGAGACGTTCCTCTTCAACCCGTGCCGCTTCTTCTTCAGCCTCTCTGCGTTTTCGTTCAGCTAACTCCTCAGCAGCCTTTTGTATATCATCATCAGTAATCAAATTGTTTTCCTCCTGATCATTATTTTCACCTCCAGCATCATATATTTGTTCATCTTCGCCTTGTTGTTGTTGTTGTTCTTGAACGGCTATCTTGGTGGTGTCACCCGTGTCCTTACCAGTGAGACTAACGACGTCTTCTTTCTTAGCAGATAACCTTCAAGATATTCACTTAGTTCAGAATTCAAGAGACTTCCGGGGAACGGCATTCCAAGGCAAGTTTGGTCCAGCACTTACATTAAGTCCGAATTTTGTACCAAGAGTGTCTATACTTTTAAAACTTAGATGATGTAGTTAAGGCCGTAAACGAACCGAACGAACACGAAAGGAGCGTTATTCATATTTGTTCATTTAAGTTTAACCGGACAAGCGAACACGGGCGCTTAAACGGATAGATTTTCTTGTTCATGTTCGTTTATTAAGAAATGAGGTTGTTCATGTTCGTTCACTAAAATACTAAATGGACATAAACAAACGAACATAATTGAACATAAAAAACAAACTTAAAATATTCAAAATATACATAAGAATATATGATTAATTTTTTTAAGTGTTGTTTGTGTGTAAGTAAACCATGTAATCTTTACAAGAATGAACTGTTGTTGGTAAAGGTCCATGGAGCATGACTCATAAGATCACACATACTCCTTCATCAAGTTCGCTAAACAAGGACATAGAAATTATTAGCATAACCATACTGATTCCTTTCATTGAAATGTACATGTACACAAATCAATTATCCATATCAACAAACCATGTAAAAGAATGAATCTTGAAATGAATAAATTTCATTAAATACTTAAAGCTTTCCTTAGCGACTTTTAGAAACCTTTCCAAAAAGCATTTCATTAACAACTTCACCTATCAAATCACTATAAAAGGATTGTATAAACACATTAAATTCTTCCCTAATTTCGTAAATCTTACCAAACTTCACAAGATATTGATTGCAACAAACCTTTAACTTTGGCAATCTATACATAGAAGCACTTGCAGCTTCTCAAGCACATTCTTCGTGTCAATTTCTTCTATTAAATCCAACACATCACTTTTATCAACAACCCTTAGAAGATCAAGTGTATGCTTGATGAAATCTTGGTGTTCTACATTTGTATATATGTAGCTAATTTAAGAAATGCTTGACAGGCCTCAATGGTCATGTCGAAAATGTTAATAGCATACATTTTTTTTTCCTTAAGTTCGTGTGTGAACATAATATAAAAGACCGGTGAGCGTGCTGCAAGTACTGCACGGTGGGCCTCAATGGTTCCGTTGGAAGCGCTAATGGTGATGTCCGTGTAGATACTTTCAGATAACATTGTGCCTAGGGACTTTAGTGCACTTAAAGTTGTGATGTTCTGTGTAAGCCGTTCTATTCAAATGGAACATGATTCGCCTCCCTGTTTTCACATGAACAAAATAAGTGGCCGTTTAGTTGGTGAAAAATTTCTCCGTTTTTCTGTTTCTAAATTTCTAGAGATGTGAATGGTTTTTCTTCTCTAGAAAAGAGTTGAGAAGTTTGAAAACCCGTTTAGTTGGAGTTATATTTTTCTTTTTTTTTAAATGAAAAGTTGTTTAGTTGAAGCTATTTCCAATCATTTTTCTTCTCTAGGAAATGGGGTTATTATTTTAGAAATGAAAAAAGTGAGAAGGGTGAAATGGTATTTTCATTTTTTCTATTAAGAATTGGAAAATGAGAAATTCTTATTTTTGGAAAATTATTGGAAAAAAGTGCGACTAAACGGGTTTTCAGTTTTTTCCTTTTCATATGAAAAATTTTCTGAAAAAATGAAGTATTTCTCTCCAACTAAACGGCCCCTAAGATTCTCAACATCACAAAGTTGACCTTAACAATAGAACTTTTCAAACTAATTTTCCATATCCAACAAACTTTTTGACCTTAAAGTTTTCTAACGTTCGAGTTCATGCTGCACGCACGCTACTATATATTGACACTTGATATAGACCACATTTCTTACTTTGCAGCGTCTCAAAATCACATAGGCGGCTTTCTCAAAATCACAAAGGTGTCCTTAAAAACCAAATTTTATACGGTTTTCTAAATTCCACAAACTTTAATCAATGTATCGATTGCCAACTGCACAGATCAAACTGGAATTTGACACATGATTGGGCTTTAATATTGACCCATTTTCTTAGTTAAAGTGTTTCGTACTATTGTACGAATCACCCTTTTGGTCACATATATATGGATGAGCCAAAGTTTTGCGATCTACGAGGAATGAGACCACACGAATGTAGAACGAAGATAATGGAGGGCAATCTCGAGCCAACTTCTGTATCTCCGGGAAGAGTTGAACGAAGCTAATTAATGAACAACTTTCTATTATTTTCCAATACTAAATACCCTTAACTTTTAGCATAACAATAAAATCTAAAATCACTACCTACAACTTTTAAAAGATAAACGGACACATAAATGTTTGGCATGGAATACTAAAAATGCATGAGTCAAACATTTACCTTATATCACACATAGGTAGAAGCATGGACATGTTTTTTTATTATATACTAGAGTGTACAGCAATAATGTGTTAAAAGCAATGTTTTAAAACCCGGGTTGAACCGGTTGAACCGTGAACCGGCTCGGAGACCGGGCCAGATGTCACCGGGTTTTTGCTTATTTGAGAACCGGATTGAACCGCCGGTTTTTTGTTAACCCGGGTTGACCCGGTTTGATAAACCCGGCCGTGTCATGACTTTTATCAAAAAATCTAGGAAAATATTTTTTTCTCCATCAACCGTTATAAGTTTAATTGACAAGTTGAAGTAAGTGTTAGTTAAAATTATATTAAAAAATAAATTAAAGTTATATATTAATGTAAAAAACACCAACTACTATAGTTTTATTGTTTTAATATACACTGTTATAACTTATAATAATTAATTGATTAGTGTTACAATTTTTTGCTAAATTATTATAAATATATAATCTAAAAGCAAAGTCTTATTGGTGGAGTCTCTAATTCAATCAAAAGTTATGAATAAACTCAAATAAATCGAGTGATCATTCAACAATACATATCAAATATACAAAAAAGTATATATAAGTATAGAACCGGTTCGACCCGGCAGTTCAACCGGTGACCCGGTGAACCGGTGACTAAACCGGGTCAATAAAAAAACCGGATTTTAAAACATTGGTTAAAACTTAAAAGCAGTATTATTTTTTGCATATGAATCATTGATCATTAGCTTATTGTTTATGCAACATTTTTTGATCTCTTCAAAGTAACAAAGGTATGACTGAATATGTTTATATTGTTTTCTTATTTCTTCTTCTTAGTTTCTTACCCATTGATGATGATATATTTCTAGACTTTAATTTGTCGACGACGTCAATGCTTATAACTTTTTTTTGCTTTATTTTAGCAGTTCGCCAATCGCCAGAGCCGAGAATAGTGGTTCAAATGTTAAGGGTGATAATTGTGAGATTGGTGGTGATGAGAATATAGATGACGAGGGTGTGGATTGTGATAATAATGGTGATACGCTTGATATATACGATCCAAGAAATTGGAATACCCTTTGTACGAGAGTATAGGCAACCAAGATGAACAATATAATCTTTATTCAGATCTAAGCTGCAATAGTCAGCTTAGATTAAGTTTACAATAATATCCAAATGTTACAAGGTTAGATTAATGTCAATGAGACAATAATCATGTAGATGTAAAGACAAGACAAGATCAGTGAAATGATCAGAAAGAATAGAAGAGAGTGATACAAAAGACTGCACACTCAAGTGTGTGTAACCCTAGATAAAGGGACTTATTAAATAGGAGATTAAGTTTCACTAAGACCCCTCTAAAGGCTAGAAGAGGCACATCAGCAGAAACGAAGAAAGGCTTCAGCAGAAATGAACTTCTTGGAACTTTAAATCTTTTATCCTTTGTCCAGGTTAAACCCATGTAATTAATCCTGCAATAAGCCACAACTTGAAAGTCATTAGTAATTGATAGAATGATATGTTTGCCACAGATTACCAACCCAAAATTTAACATTCCCCCTTAATATGATGGGCAAACATATCAAACAGTATCAATTTTTCACACAAAAATTTATGCTGATAGACAGGGAGGTTCTTTGTGAGTATGTCTGCAGTTTGGTTTGAAGAACCAATCTTTTTTGCATTTATAACACCTCTAGCAATTTTTTCCCTGATGAAGTGAACATCAATTTCAAAGTGTTTTGATCTTTCATGGAAAACAGGGTTGACAGCTAGTTGTAAAGCAGATTTGTTATCACAAAAAAGATCGACAGGAAGATTGATATCAACTTTTAGGTCTTTTAGGATTTTTTGAATCCAAATGATTTCACAGGCAGCAGTAGACATAGATCTATATTCTGCTTCTGTGGAAGATTTTGAAAGAGTATTTTGTTTTTTACTTTTCCATGAAATTAAACAATTATTAAAGAAGACACAATAACCTGTGACAGATTTTCTGGTTTTCTTGCATTTAGCCCAATCAGCATCACTAAATCCTTCAAGATGATTTTTAGAGTTGCTGAAATTGTACCTTAGACCTTTTCCTGGAGCTCCTTTTAGATATCTCAGAACATTAAGGGCACATTCCAGATGAGACTTCAAAGGAGAATGCATATATTGTGCCAGACAGTGAACTGAGTATGAGATGTCAGGTCTTGTATGGGTGAGATAGATAAGTTTCCCAAGTAACTTCTGATAACCAGTGATGTTGACAAGCAAGGGGTCATCAGCAGTGGGAATGTATGGAAGGACAGAGTTGGGTTCCATAGGAGTGGACACAGGTTTGCACCCAAGAAGACCAAATTCTTTGAGGAGTTCAAGACAATATTTTCTTTGGGAGAGACAAATGTCATTCCCAGTTTTTAGAACCTCAATGCCAAGAAAATATTTTAGATTTCCCAAGTCTTTAATATGAAACTTTGTTTTTAGGAACTCTTTAAATCGGTTTATCTCATCAGTGCAATTTCCAGTGAGGACAATATCATCCACATAAACAAGCAGAGCAATAAACTTGTTATTCTCTGATTTGGTGAACAAAGAGTGATCATTAACAGATTGAACAAAGTTGTTTTCTTTTAAAACACTGACAAGTTTTTCATTCCATTTCCTGGGAGCTTGTTTTAAGCCATATAGAGATTTGACAAGTTTACAGACTTTATTCTTATTGTTCTCATTACAGAACCCCTTGGGGATGGTCATATAGATATCCTCATCAAGATCTCCATACAAGAAAGCATTATTAACATCAAGTTGAAAAAGAGGCCATTTGTTTTTAATGGCTAAGGCAATAAGACATCTGACAGTAGACATTTTTACAACAGGGGAAAAAGTTTCATCATAGTCTATTCCTTCCCTTTGGTTATAGCCTTTAACAACTAGTCTAGCCTTGTATCTATCAACTGCACCATTGGCTTTATATTTGATTTTAAATATCCATTTGTAGCCAATAGGAGTTCTATTAGGAGGTAGATCAGTTATATCCCAAGCATGGTTTTCATTTAAGGCCTCAATTTCAGAATTCATAGCATCAACCCAATTACTGTCATGGATAGCCTCTTCATAACAGGTAGGTTCAATACTTTTATTAAGACTAGATGCAAAGCAGTAATTATCTTTGTTAAGATTGGAGTAATTAACAACCTTTTCAACACCATATTTGACTTTTCCTTCTATAATAAAATCATTAAGATTACTGGGCAATTTGGAAACTCTGGTTGACCTTCTAGCAGTGGTGGCTGGCAAGCCTCTTTCTTGTTCAGCAGAATCAGGTGTTGTATCAGCAGGATCAGAAACTGCATCAGCAGGATGTGAATCATGTGATATGTTGCCCTCAGGGTGTGTATTATCATCTATAGATGTTTCAACTGGTTCGTCAATCCTAGTAGGATGACTTACCACTGTGCCATCATCATAGGATGTCACTCTCCCTTCATCATTGGGACTTATTTGTGAGTCAAAGAAATTTTTGTGATTTAAATATTTTGGTACAAAGGTTTCAACAAAAGGTTTTGACACAGAATTTTTCATTTTGAAGGGAAAAACAGTTTCATAAAATTTGACATCTCTGGAGTAAAAGATATTTTTTGTTTCAAGGCTCAAGAGTTTATAGCCTTTCTTCTCATTTGAGTAACCAATAAAGACACTTTTTTCAGACCTACTACCAAATTTATCAGAGATGTTGAGAATGGTGGCATAGCATAAGCAGCCAAAGACTCGAAGGAGAGAGAGTGAAGGGTCATGCCCATACACAAGGAAGAACGGGGACTTGCCAGACAGAACTGAAGAGGGCAACCTGTTTATGACATAGGCAGCAGTTAGAACACATTCAGACCAAAGATTTAGAGGTAATTCATCCTGAAACATGAGGGATCTAGCTACATTAAGGAGATGCTTATGTTTCCTTTCTGCAATACCATTTTGTTGTGGTGTATAGACACAAGAGGTTTGATGTAAAATTCCTTTTTCATGGAAAAAATGTTGAAGTTTATTATTGACAAATTCTGTCCCATTATCACTTCTAAAGATCTTGACATTGTGTTCAAATTGATTTGATAGCATATGAGTAAAATTAACAATGGAAACATAAACATCATCCTTCCCCTTAAGCATATAAACCCACACTGCCCTGGAATAGTCATCAACAACAGTTAAAAAATATCTGTAACCATCTCTGCTAGTGACTTTATATGGTCCCCATACATCAAGATGGACAAGTTGACCAATTTTAGTTGATTTATGTTCACTTAGAGGGAATGGTTCCCTGGTTTGTTTAGCTTTATTACAAGTATCACAGAGATGATCAGTTTCAGATGTACTATCAAATTTAAGAGTGGGTTTAAGTATGTGTAGGACTTGGTCAGAGGGATGACCAAGTCTTTGATGCCAAAGATTTTTTGAAACATGACAAACAGATATGCAGTTATTAGAGGTAATCTTACATGTAGAATCAACATCAAACATATATAACCCATTGTGTTGTTTACCAATCCCCACAATCCTTTTTTGATGTAAATCCTGTATATAACAGTTAGATTCATTAAACCCGACAAACATCTTATTATCTTTAGCAATTTTATGAACAGACAACAAACTAACATTGTACTCAGGAACAACAAGTACATCAAAAAGAGTTAGGTCATTATTGACCTTTAAATCACCAATTTTAGTAATTAAGGCCTGAGTACCGTTGGGATGTCCAACAGTTAGGCCAAGATTTGAAATGTTAACAACATTGATTAAGAATTTTTCAGTCACAGTCATGTGCTGATTTGCACCAGAATCAACAATCCAACCAAGACTGATGTTTCCAGTTAAGGTTTTAGTGTTGTTGTTAAAAAACTTGTTGAAGTTTATATTAAACTTGACACTGCCATTAAAGAAGGTTCCTGAGAAATTTTTACCTGCCAAGTTTGCATTAGCAGATGACACATTGTTGTCATTGAGAAGACTCATAAGTCTTGAGAGCTGTTCATTAGACAAGGAGACAGGAGAGTTGCTAGCACTATTATCAGTGACACGATTGGTTTCAGCAGAAACATTGTTACTGCTGAAAGGTTTACCATTAAAATTCCTTTTGACATATCCAGCAGGATAGCCAACAAGATCATAACATCTATCAATAGTATGACCAGGTTTTTTGCAATTTGTGCATTTGAGGTTCATGTTTGGTCCTCTGCTATTAGAGCTGTTACCAGTATTAAGACCAGAAACTTTGTTGTTAAAACCTCTTTTGTTATCAAAAAATTTTCCACCATCAGAAGTTTTTGCAGCAAAAGCTGTAGCATTGGGTTTAGTAGAACTATTCCCAGATGATACATTTCTGTGAGACTCTTCTCCAGAGACAACAGAGAAAGCAGTTTTGACATTAGGTAAAGGATCTCAAGTTAGAATATTGCTTCTGATAGGAACATAGGAGTCATCAAGACCCATAAGAAATTGCATTAACTTGATTAGCTGATTATGTTTTTCAAAATGTTTTGCAGCCTCACAAGTGCAAGGAGGCAAGCTAATCATACAATCAAATTGTTTCCATAAAGAGTTAAGGTTGTTATAGTAATCAGCAAGAGAGGACCCATTTTGACTAAGTGAGTTTATATTTTATGCAGATTAAAAATAGCTGAACCATCAACCTTATCATAGGTATCTTTAAGATCATTCCACATTTCATAAGCAGTTTTAGCATATATAGCACCAGCAAATAGTTCAGGGCTGAGAGAGTTAAGAATCCAAGTAACCACAACAGAGTTACAAGTATCCCATTGATTAGCAAGATTAGGGTTCGAATCATCTCTTATGCAAGTACCATCAATAAACCCTAATTTATTATGGTTCCTTAAGGCAAAAGTCATGGCCATATTCCATATTTTATAATTTTCACTTCCAGTGAGTTTGATAGTAATGATGGGAGTCCCATTAGTGTTATTAGGGTGTAAGTACAAAGCATCCCCAAAGGATAAGCTTTTCTCAGTGGAACCACCACCACCAGCAGAATCACCAGCAACCATAATATAGACAGTAAGACAGACAAATAATACAGACAGGGATAATAATAAGACCAAATAGAAAGATAAATAAGACTATGAATTTAAGAAACAACAGGCACCAAGCCTGTGGACTAGGGTAAACCAGAGCAGGTATTCGTACCACTCAAAGGTGGTAGATCAAGATGTTAGTCTACCCGTTTGCACCCACAAAGACTTAAGTACTGTATGTTTGAAGAAGAGGTAAGACTTAGACTTACAGAGAGATATGCAGCGGAAGAACAGATCACAATTACCTTAGATTCACTTAGTCTAAGGCTAATTGTAAGTAGAAGATAACCAGTGATTACACACGTAGCAATAACCTCAAACCACCAATATGTTGCCGAAGAGAATCAATGAGCCTGATTCTCTGATACCATGTACGAGAGTATAGGCAACCAAGATGAACAATATAATCTTTATTCAGATCTAAGCTGCAATAGTCAGCTTAGATTAAGTTTACAATAGTATCCAAATGTTACAAGGTTAGATTAATGTCAATGAGACAATAATCATGTAGATGTAAAGACAAGACAAGATCAGTGAAATGATCAGAAAGAATAGAAGAGAGTGATACAAAAGACTGCACACTCAAGTGTGTGTAACCCTAGATAAAGGGACTTATTAAATAGGAGATTAAGTTTCACTAAGACCCCTCTAACGGCTAGAAGAGGCACATCAGCAGAAACGAAGAAAGGCTTCAGCAGAAATGAACTTCTTGGAACTTTAAATCTTTTATCCTTTGTCCAGGTTAAACCCCTGTAATTAATCCTGCAATAAGCCACAACTTGAAAGTCATTAGTAATTGATAGAATGATATGTTTGCCACAGATTACCAACCCAAAATTTAACACCCTTGATTCTAAATTGAAAGAACTCTTATTAATTAATGGTCCGAAAAGAGACATGTCTTTCAAAAAAGGCCCTAAAGATAAATATCAGAGACGATTTGTTGCTTCATTATTCACTAGAGTTTTACCAAATGGAGAAACGTGTGATAGGAGTTGGCTTGTCTATTCTAAAGAGCTTGGCAAAGTATTTTGTTTTTGTTGTAAGTTATTTAGAAAAGGAAATCCAAGAGGGCTATTAGTAAGTGAGGGATTCTATGATTGGCAACATGTTAATATACGACTAAAAGAACATGAAACAAGTGTGAAACATATTAGGAATATGCTTGAATGGAATGACGTACTTGTGCCTAACTCTAAAAAGTAATCATACTATTAACAAAGTGGCCCAAGAACTATTAGAGAAAGAAACTAATCGTTGGAAACATGTGTTGGTAAGAATAAATGATGCTGTTAAATATTTTGGCAAGAAAAATTTGTCGTTTCGTGGTTCAAATGAGAAATTAGGTGAAAAAAACAATTGAAACTTTTTGGGTATTGTTGATATGATGGCTGAGTTTGATCCATATATTAAAGAGCATGTTGAGCGTATTAAAAATGAAGATATGCGGGCACATTATCTTGGTCCTAGTATACAAAATGAGTTAATAACTTTGCTTGCACATGCAATCAAGACTCCAATTATTAACAAGATAAAACAAGCTAAGTATTATTCAGTTATTCTTGATTGTACTCCTGATATTAGCCACGAGGAAAAATGTCATTAATCATTAGATATGTTGATGTGTCGTCAAGTTCTATTATCATTGAGGAGTCATTTTTAGTTCTAATTGTGTTCGTTAAATACATTTTTGAACTTTTTTGTTTTGGGAACCTTATTTTTGTATTTCGCACTGGAAAAATTGTATCCGTTTAAAAGATTGTTGAACTTTTGTGTTTGGGGCCTCATTTTTACAATTTCGCACCGGGCCTCCACAAACGTAGAGACAACACTGGTTAAAAGCAGTATTATTTTTTGCATATGAAGTTTTCTTTGGAGTTCAATAATTGAATTTGAAACCACTGAACTCTTTATCCGCAAAATTTGTATAAGTTCTTAACCTTTTAGATTTTGTTTCTTAACACACGTACTCAGAAATTTTAACTTCTTTGCTCACAGCCCCTCGTACTTGATATTTAAAATTGCAATATAGAAAATACACTAAAAAGAACTTATGAAGATTAACACAAAAGGCCACTAGACTCAAAAGTCCATATTCTTAGTTTACAATCCCATAACACATTTCAATACCTTCCAAGGGCACCCCTAAATATACACACCTAGGAAGGTTTAAACTTTAAACCCATGACTCTTGTGAGGGAAACAAGGACCTTACCACTAAACCATTTGATAGCGGTTTAGTACATATTGAAATTGATCGAATAAAATTTTAAACTTTAAACCCATGACTCTTGTGAGGGAAACAAGGACCTTACCACTAAACCATTTAATAGCGGTTTAGTACATATTGAAGGTTTAAACTTTAAACCCATGACTCTTGTGAGAGAAACAAGGACCTTACCACTAAACCATTTGATAGCGGTTTAGTACATATAGAAATTGGTCGAATAAAATATAGGACACACTTTTTGCCTTTAGAAAAATTTATATATAAGTATGTGAGTAATAGTCAATTATGGTTACAAAAACAGTAATAGCACAATTATATTCATTTGCAGTGTCTTGTTGCTTAATAAATATACCTTCACTTCACAAAATATCAACAAAAACAAATCACCTCCAATTTCAATTATTGCATTTTACTCTTTAAAATGTGATTTTATATCTCATTTTAGTCATCTTGTAGCACAAAAAAAAACCCTAATATTAAGCTTTCTTTATTTTAGTTTTATTTTTATTTTTTCCCTTTCTAAAAGAATAAAGGATCAGATTTCCGATAAGAAAACCCGAAAATATCGATACGCCATTGAGCTAGTCGACTAGCTGTCTCAACATGATATTCAACATCATTCACTCTAGCAAAACGCCACCATAATTTCATCAAAACAATCGAAAATCTCATCGAATAACAACTCCCCGTTCTTTCCCAGCTTTACTATTAATGTCTCAATTATACACACAAGTACATGAAGATTGTACGTACTCCATTGAGGATCTCTTCCATTCTTCGAAAGATAAATGAACACATAAATGATATGGATTGGAATACTAAAAATGCATTGGTCAACATTTAGGTACGTTATTAATTTTTTTTGACAAAACCCATTTCATACTTATATCCCACATAGGTTAAATAAAGAATCACTCTTCGCTTTATATACTAGAGTGTGTATGATTGATTTGTGTTAAGAATACTATTAGGTAATGGATCTGAAACTTTCTTTGGAGTTTAATAATTGAACTCTAGGGTTTGTTTCAAATACATTAATTGTATAAGTTCTTAACCTTTTTAAGTTTATTTGAACTTAATTTTTTTAACAACTACTCCAAAACTTTTTTATTAGCATACATACGCACTCATCAAGTTTGCTAAACACACACCTAAAAGTTATTAGCATAGCCATACTGATTCCTTTCATTGAAACGACTTCGTACATGTACACAAATCAATTATCCATATGACAAAAACCCATGTAAAAGAATGATTCTTGAACCAATCGACTTATAGAAACCTTTCTTCACACGTTTTTTTTTAAGTCCAACACGTCATATTTATCAGCAGCCCTTAGAATATCTAGTCTGTGCTTGATAAAATGTTGCTGTTCAGTATTTGTATATATGTAGCTAAGAAATGCTTGACAAGCTTCAATGGTCATGTTGGAAATGTTAATGGCAGACATTTTTTTTTCTTTAAGGTCATGTGGGAACATGCTATGGAAGTCTTGTGAACGTGCTTTACGAACTTCATGGTAGGCCTCAATGGTTCTTTTGAATGCACATACGGTAATGCCGATAGCTTTTTGTCTAGGGAGGTTAGCGCTATTGAAGTAGTGTTATTTGTGTAAGCCCTTCACTCCAGATGGAACGAGATTCACCTCCCCGTTTTTACATGAATATAATAGGACACAAAGCGTCTCAACATCACGAAGGTGACCTTAGAAACCGAATTTTCAAACTAGTTTTCCATATCTAACAAAATTTGATTTATTTTCTATGCATTAAAGTTTGCTAACCTATGAGTTCATGATTGACATGTGATATTGATCCAACTTGTTACTTTAAAGTGTATCGACATCAGATAGTTGGCCTTCTCAACATCACCAAGGTGACCTTAAAAACCGAATTTCAAGTTTTCCGAGTTCTACAAACTTTGATTGATGTTTTGACCTGGTATTGACCCATTCTCTTAGTTTAAATCCAAGGTAATGCCAACTGCATGCAAAAAAACTGTTGACACCTGTATTGAGTTATTGACCCATTCACTTAGTTCAAAATTTTTCTGAAAATAGTAAATGTGTAAGTGGAAAAAGTCTTCAAATACTGTATAGCTCTTTTAGAGCTTGTCGTGTACCGGGAAGCTTGAGCTTACAAAACTTTTTGATAAGTTGCGTCATAAGCTCCCATATGCTAGTGGCACTTGTTTAGAAGTGAGTGTAATGAATTTTTTATATGCCTAATTACATATATCAATTAGTTTATACACTGAAATTTCATTGTTGGGTCAAAATAAATTGTAAGGAACATTGAAATATCATGGTCTTTTAATTGTATATTTGAACCATAAAAGGAAGAAGTACTGACATGGGAGTTGATCATATTAACTCTTACAAAACAGTTTATATTCAATTATTCTAATAATAATCGAATCAAAAGAATGTAACTGATATAATTTTTACAAGAATGAACTACCGTTAGCGAATATCCGTGGATATGACCTGGAGGATCACACATAACTGATATAATCGTGTTGTTTTGTGTAATCCCTTCATTCCAAATGGTACGAGATTCACCTCACGGTTTATACATGGACAATATAGGATTTAAAGTGTCTCAATATCACAAAGGTGACCTTAAGAAGATAAATGAACACATGCATAAATGGATGGATTGGAATACTAAAAATGCACGAGACAACATTTAGGCACCTTATTAAATTGTTTTGACAAAACTCATTTTAACCTTATATCCCACATAGGTTGAAGAATGAACATGTTCCTTGGTTATATAGTGTAGTTTATACAAACAATATTAGTTAAGGACACTAGTATGTTTTTAAATTGATAGTATCATTTAAGTTTAATAATTAACCCAAAATTAAGGATACTTTCCATTTCAAAATGTACTTAACTTCTTAACTTTTTTAATTTTCAAAATTAATATAATATTTGTTTGTTTCTTAACAAATACACAAAACTTTTATTTGCATAGACAAAGATTCAGAGTCCACAATATTTCTTTATATTACTAAAATGTAGATGATGTAATGACTTAATATAAGTATTTAGAAATAAGTTTAAAGGAAATATTAGACCAACAAAAGAGTTAAAACACATTTAGTAATTAACCTTACGGCTAAGACACATGGTATAGTTTGCTACTTTTGTGGCTTAGTTTGGACCGGGCTTTTTGGGCTTGATTTTTTGTAAAAGTAAAAGAACGGCCTATGTTTTCCCGGCTTTATGCATCTATAGATCAAGTGATAGTTAAGCTAAGACTTAGGAGTGTAAGGTCTATTTGTCACTTGATCACTTCCAGGGAGTGAAAACCGGCCCTCCTGGTGTGTTGAAATCACTTAAAGAATGCATTCTTGCGTATAATACCGTGATTATGGAGTTCAAGGTTTGTTTTGATGAACACGAGTGTGAATTGGTTGGATACGACATTCTAGTTGCTGGTGATGAGGCTGAACGTTGTCAACGAATTGCTGATTTTAACAGCTCTCAAGATTCCTTCATTACCGCTGCCAACAATGTCACACTTGAATTTGTTAGGCTTGGTAGATCTTTAGTCGACCTTACGTGCAGCGAGATGTAAAAAAGATGACATACTTACATATATTGGAATAATATTAAACTTACATTTTATTTGTGCTTTAATTATTTTGTACTACCTCCGTCCCATATAAAATATCCACTTAGAATTTTCAAAGTATTTTATCACTAACTTTGACCTTAAATATTTATCTTTGTGTTATATAAAACTTGATGCAAAATATATGAATAAATTGGGTTTTAAATGTATTTTCGTTGATATAATTTTAATCAAGTATTATATAACACAAATAAAAATATTTAGAGTCAAAATTGACGAAAAAAGACTCTGAAAGTTAAAAATGAACATTTAATATGGGACGAAAGGAAAAAACTATTCACATAAAAATTATTAGGAGATATATTAATTGGCCCATCTTGATTGTAAGTTAGAGTCCATTAGGGTTTTATATTTATTTATATTCTATAAATAGTCTGCTAATGATGCAATATACCCACAGATAATTCACCACAGAACAAACCAATCAAGAATCCAACCGAAATTACATATACGATTCTCTCACTTCCAATATATACATAACTTCTTAACTTTTTTATTTTTCAAAATTTATATAATCTCTTGTTTGTTTCTTAACTAATACTCCAAACTTTTATTTGCGTACACAAAGATTCGGAGTCCACAATTTGTTTTTATATTACTAAAAAGTATATGATGTAGTGACGTAATATAAGGTTTTGGAATTGATAGTATCACTTAACTTCAATAATTAACCCAACTGAAATAACATGATTCTTTCGTTTCAAAATATACAAAACTTCTTAACTTTTTTATTTTTTCAAAATTTATATAATCTCTTGTTTGTTTCTTAACAGATACTTCCAAACTATTATTTGCGTACACAAAGATTCAGAGTCCACAATTGGTTTTATATTACCAAAAAGTAAATGATGTATTAGCAATAAGTTTAACATAAATATTAGACCAACAAAAGAGTTAAAACACATTTAGGGTGTGTTTGTTTTAAAAAAAAAAAAAAAAAAAAAAAAAAAAAAAAAATCTTACTAGCCCTAAAGGGTGTGTTTGTTTTTTTAAAAAGAAATCTTACTAGCCCTCTTACTCTTACCAGTAAAAGGAGGGCAGGCGTTTTGCTTGTTTGTTTTTTTCTTTTGAGTAAGACCCTGTTAGACATATAACATCTTACTCAGTACGAGGTGGGGGACTTGTCTTACTGCCTCTTACTCGTTTGTAAACTTTATATAATATATTCAATTGTTCATTAACTATGTTATATTTATGATAAAAAAACTTGTTTCATATTTACATAAGTTACTTATTATCGCATTGCGTTGGTTTAATAAACAAATTGCAAAAACGAGCACTTAAAATCATTCGGACAATTATACAAAAACAAACAACATTATTTCGTTCAGATTTAGACTTACTAGCCACCTTTTATCAGTAAGATGTGGTAGTCAGATTCAGACCAAAACATCTTAATGAAACAAACACACCCTTACTCTTACCAGTAAGAGGAGCGCAGACGTTTTGCTTGTTTGTTTTTTTTCTTTTGAGTCAGACCTAGTTAGACATATAACATCTTACTCAGTAAGAGGTGGGGGACTTATCTTGCCTCTTACTCGATAAGAGAAGACTTGTGTTAATATAATATACTAGCCTATAAACCCGTGATAAATCACGGGTAGCTTATACATGTGAAAAATTAACACATGAAATAAAATGATAAAAGCTAGTAATTATCAAACGATTAGAGTTGTTTGCATAACAATTTGATAGGTACGCAAAGTATGTGAAAAGATCAAACAAACACCAATAAACATTGGATATAATTATATAATTACATGAAATAGAAAGTTTGCATTGGGCTGTAGAAATATACTGTAATATATAGTTTCTTAAAGACGAATAGCCTCATCAAAAATTAAGTAGCATTCCATGATAAACAAAGTTCGAGGCACCATTTACTAAAGTATATACCAAACTTTATACTAATGACATGGCTAATTAATCATACAATGATGCATCATTTACCTGTTGTAATTAGACACACAATATACAACAAAAAAACATAGATGTTAAGTCATAACACATAAACGATTCGGATATTCATAAACGAAACTGACTTGAAATTCATAATAACATATCCTTAGATGCTAAAATCATAGCTAACAAAACTCACATCCTATTAACAACTCTTATTCAAAATAGATGCATCAAACTGTGATGTGAAATAGAAGAGGATTTACTTATACGATATGGGCGGAATATTTGCTAAATATCTCACTTAATTACCGAGACAAATATTTTTCGACACTACGAGTGTACGGTTTACTTTCATTAATATATACAAGTTATCAGACTACAAAAAATTACTTTGACCTCACAATATATCAATATGTTCCGACTTGATATAAAACATTAGTTACAACTTTTCATTTTAGGCTTACTATTCGGTCTTCTACTAATCGGCCTCAATGTATTTAGCATTTTCTTCATTTGCAAAAACTGTCATTTAGACCTGTTCGAAGCTCAGTACATAACAACCTGCATTCTTGTAGCATTAGCATGTAACTTGAAAGAAACCACTTGCATATGGAGATAACTTAGTTTAGAGCAAACTCTGTAAATAGCCTAATAGAAATAACTTAGATTAAGAAACAAAACATGTCCATGAATATTTCTTAAGACATTTCGTCGAACACTGTTATGTATGACAGCATAGAACCAAAATGAGTTATCTATACAGAAAAACCAAAATGAACCGAGTTGCAGTAAAATTTTGAAGAAAAACAATCCAGATATACAAAGTGCTTGATTTGACTACCATTCAATAACTAATTTAATTTGCACAATCCAAGTTCCTAACTGTCCATTGAGCAGAGGTTCAGGCATATTGTCATGTAACTAAAATTAGCGTTACTGTACAAGAGAACAAGAGGTGGCAATCTTGACAGGTCAAATGGGTTGTTTTTACAAGTTACTTCAGTAGCCAATCGGGATACAGGAAAATACTTTTTTATCTCTTACGGGTCAAACATGAAAAAGTAAGTCAGGAATTACAATGTAGGAACTGTTAATACCTGAGTAGGATGCTGTCCTGGTCCATCCCCTGCATTAATAACCGGAATGTTTGCGGTCATGGCTGCTCTTCGCGCAGCACCACTTTCAAAATGTCTCATTACAATTATGTTTGAATACCCTTCAACTGTCCTTATAGTATCTGTAAAACAGTTACACAAATCAAAATGATTCAGTTAGCAAATTTAACCCAATTAGTAATAAAAATGGGTCCCTTATTAACACCTTCATTATCTATAAAAAAGTTCTAAAAGAAAATAGAAAGTGTGTGAGGGAGAACCCAACCCAACCTACCTGGCTAGTTCAGACCCATACTTCAAAATAACATGTTTTAACTTTTAACCCAAACCCATTTTAACATGTTACCTTCAAGTGTCTCTCCTTTTGCAGCTGAAGAAAACTCTCGTGCATTTTCTGTTGTCAAAACTTCACCACCCAATCGTTTCATTGCTGATTCAAACGAAAGCCTTGTCCTAGTTGATGGCTCATAGAATAGAGTATCCATTAAATAGCCTTTCAAAAGCTGGTTTCCACGTGCCTTCTTCTCAATCGTTTCCATTTCACGTGCCACTTCAAATATAGCACTCAGTATCTCTCTATCAAACTGTTGTGCTTCAATTACATCATCAAGTTGAAACACATTGCCTTTTAAGAAATTATAGCCTGAATATACCCATTTGTAAGTAAATGGGTGAACTTGTCACCAATAAACAACACGAAACATGGTCGCTTATCAAACCTTGGAAGTGAAGATTGAATATATGGTTGCTCTTGAATGTAACAAAGTTCCCCTTAAGTATAGGCTACAGGAGGAGCTAAAGCCTAGAGGGAAACAAAACAATGAAAAAAAACACAATTAGGCAAATTATTATGTTAAGAACTACCATAGGCAAGTGAACTAATGAAACCAAGCAAAGATAGATAAAATAAGAAGTCGTAGTGCAAATAATAAGTATTAAGAGCAACAAAATGAAATATTTGATTATCTACTTCATAAATTTGAGACCTGCAAAATGTGTAGAAAGAGATAATAATCTCGAACCATCAAAACATGATCATGTCAGAGTGGATGATCATGTCAGAGTTTTAGTTGTGGATTTTAGTTTACTAATATTGCCATTACATAAAATTTTCCTATCTATGCCTTTACTAACAAAACAAATGTTTTGCAATAAGAACAACATATCTTTGTAATAACAGTGGAATTATTATTCAAGTTAGAAGCGCCACATGATGAATTAAAACATATATTATGATCACATTGGTATGATGTCATAAGCACCAATTGTATGCCTCGGATACCAAATAAACTTGCAAGACTTACGCTAGTGTAGTAGTAGAGATGTCAAATTCCAAATGAGGGGAAGAGCGCAAACTTTAGGAGATATCAATATTGAATTCAAATATGATGGCTAGATGTTTTAACTTATTTGATAATAAACATCATACATACTATGATACTACGACATCATTTCTACCTGAAAACACAACTCCATGTACATTTCCATTACCTATCTGTGGTGCATCCACTTGTAATCTATATGAAACAAAAAGATATTAAAAAAATATAGTATAAACCAGCTAGATTTTTATGATCAATGCATAACATTGAAAAACCAAAAATCAACATTGCGAATGCATAACATTCAAAATTACCTCATTTGCACCAAAAACACTTGTTAGGCATCAAACACTTGAAAATTATCTCCTTTGCACAACCATCTCTTTTAGTCATTACATCAAACACTTGTAAGGCATCTTTAAGTTCACACTTATCCTGTAATAAGTCAACATACAAAACACCTGAAAATCATAACTATGCTCCATTGTGACCAAGCTCCACCGATTCTTACTAATATGAAACAACCAACAAATTAATAAAATTATTTAAAACCCTCAAATACGTTATTATTTTGAAATAGACTGCCAATTTTATGCATTTTCATGGAAGAGAATGTTTCAATTGGTAAAAGAATGTTTACCTGCTAGTAATTGCGATTTACATTGAATTTGTCGATATTTTTTATTATGTTGTGCTTAAATTTCGGATCTGATTTTCAGTTTGTAAATAAAAATCAATGAGAAAATCATTCAATTCTAACCGAAATTGAAGAAAATCATTCAATAAAATCAATCGGTTAAGATTTAAAATGAGTTGTACCCAAAAACCCAAAGACCAATCGATTAAATTCATTCAATAAAAATCAATCGTTAAAAATCAATTATAACCGGTTATTGAAAATCATTCAATAAAAATAAATCGATTAAATTCAATTTCATAGTGATTGTGAATTGTACCCAAAAACCCAAACCATTGAATCGAAACTTACCTTTTACACATGTAAATCGAAACATAGATGACTGGCGTTAATGAGCTGTGATATACCTTGAACCAATCGTTAATTATACCTTGAACCATATCCTTAAACTGTTATTGTTTTTTGTTTTGAATGATATTCTCGACTAAAATGGCTGTGATATAGATGACGTGGCTTTTATGAGCCGGCTTTATTCACGTGCTACTTGCCAACGTGGCTTTTATGATGGGGATAGAATTTCAAAAAAAGTTTCTTTTATTATATATATATATAGATTTGATGGTTTATTAACTATGTTATATTTATGATAAAAAGTCTTGTTTTATATTTACATAAGTTACTTATTATCGCATTGCATTGATTTAATAAATAAATTGCAGAAACGAGCACTTAAAATCATTCGGACATCAATTATACAAAAAACAAACAACATTATTTCGTTCAGATTTAGACTTTCTAGCCACCTCTTACTGATAAGATGTGGTAGTCAGATTCAGACCTAAAACATCTTAATGAAACAAACACACCCTTAGTAATTAACCTTATTGGCTTACTTCAGGGCTAAGTCACCTGTTATAATTTGCTACTTATTTTGCTTAGCCTTGGATTTATCTTCTTTTAAAAAGTAAAAAAAACGGGCTTATGTTTTTCCTGGGCTTTATGCATCTATACATCATAGTGATAGTTAAGACTTAAGACTGTATAGTCTATTAGTCTATTTGTCACTTGATCTAACATGTATGCTTTTGACAAGCTTGTGGAACGAAGAGTATCTTTTTATGATTAAGAAGATAGGTGGTTGCTTTTGCGATGCAACAGCCTTCGCTATTGTCAACCAAAACTTTTACATAAAACTTGTGCATGTAAGAAACACGAGTTTGGAAAAGGAAAAAGAAAAAACAGCACAAACATTTACATTTTAACACTATAATGCAAAAAATATACAGAAATAAGAAAGAAACTACAAATTGATAAGTATAGAAAAATGATGAGGAGATCTAAATATATGCCTAATTTAATGCCTAAACTTATATGGCATGATCCTGTAGGTTTCTGAAAAAGTCGATCATTTGGCTGTAACCAACAAGATAATGTCACATAGGTTTAGGCATGAATTTAGACATCTCAATCACCTCTCCTGATTATATCACTCTATGTACACCTCAAGTGCTTAAAGAAAATAAAACTAGAATATGAGTTCTTCCTTTTTCTATTTTTTTCACCATATGAGTTCAGTTATTATAAATTTTATTAGCAAATATACCACATAGAAACAAAATGTTTCTTTCACATTAATTAATTCTATCTAACTTAATGTTGCTTTCAAAATGAAAAATGCAACACAAAAGAAAACTAGCAAATACTCACATAATACAAAGTTTGTTAATCTTTTCCAATTTTAAAACTTCTAAATAAAACAAAAGTACTTGCCACCGCATGGAAGTGCGGTTTTCGACAATGCTCGTTTACTCACAAAGTATATTTCATATGCGCGTAATGTCAAAATCGGTAAGTATCAAATAAATGTAACTCAATGTATAGTTGTACATCAAATCTGTTATTCTAAATGAATATGATCACATCAAGAAGGAAAATAAATAAATAAATAAATAAATAAAATCAAAACTGATACATATCCTATTAATATACATATACTCTACACTATTACAATGAAACATGTTCATTCTTTAACCTATGTGGGATACATAGTTAAAATGGGTTATGTCAAAACAATATAATAAGGTACCTAAATGTTGTCTCGTGTATTTTGGTATTGCAGTCCACACCATTTATGTGTTCATTTATCTTTTGAAGAATGGAAGCTACTTGGATGATTGATGCCGAGTACATTATTATTAAGTTGTTGGATCGTAAACTTGATTTAGTCCGAGCCCATATAGTGGAAGCTTCTAGAAAGTCGTAGAATGGTATGGAAGCTTCTATAACGACAAAGAATAATCCTAGAAAATATCCATAGATATGTCTAGAATATTGTAGCTAAATGTAATAGAAATATCTAGAATTAGGATAAGGATGATGATGTATTAGGAATGATCAATATGATGTAGGAAGTATCTAGATCGTAGTATAATATCCATGGAAATATCTCATCTCTAGAACATTCCATGGAGTAGTATAAATAGGTGTTGTGGTGATGCATATGTAAGCATGAAGCAAATCAAGGAAAACATAAGCAATCAATAATATTACAAACCTTTCATAAGTATTCCTCTCTTCCTAAATTTCACTTACTACCTCTTCATCAAATATAAGCCTAAAAGGCATTCGAGTTTCTAACAAATTGGTATCAGAGCTAGAAGATCACGATGTCAAGCATGATGAACTTGTTCCAATTTCCTCGTCTTACCAAAGACAACTATGGTAGTTGGTGCATTCGAATGAAGGCGTTACTAGGTTCACATGATGTATGGGAGATGGTAGAGAAAGGTGTTGAGAAAGTAGATGATGAAAGTTCCATGAATGCCGCCCAAAGGGTGGAGTTGCAAAAGGCAAGAAAGAAGGATCAAAGTGCTCTTACACTCATCTATCAATGTCTTGATGATGCGATGTTTGAAAAAGTTGCAAGCGCAACTACTTCCAAGGAAGCGTGGGAGATCCTTCAAAATGCTTTCAAAGGAATCGACAAGGTGAAAAAGGTACGTCTTCAAACTCTTAGAGGAGAGTTCGAAAAACTCCAAATGGAGGAATCCGAAACCATTTTGGATTATTTCACTCGTGTCTTGACCATTTCAAATGAAATGAAGAGAAATGGTGAAAGCTTGAGTGACACAAGGGTGATAGAAAAGACTCTTCGCTCTTTGCCCCAAGCTTTGATTACATTGTCGTGGCCATAGAGGAGTCAAAAGACATAGACTCAATGACCATTGATCAACTCATGGGATCTTTACAAGCCCATGAAGAGAAGTTGAAGAAAAGAAGGGGGAAAGAACCCTTGGAGCAAGCTTTATACTCAAAGGTCTCTTTCAAAGAAAGAGAAAAGAGATTTCTACATGGAAAGGAGCAAGGACGAGGACGCGGTATTTTTCGAGGTCGTGGTGGTTTCCAAGGCCGAGGACGAGGAAGAGGAAGAGAATATGTCAACAAAGAAGATGAAAACCAATGGTCTTCATATCGAAGAGGTCGTGGGAGAGGCTTTCAATCTCAAAGAGGAGGTAAGCCCCAAACACAATGTTACAACTGTCGTAAATATGGTCATTATGCCAATGAGTGTACTAGCTCAAGACAAGTGGAAGAAAAAGCTAATCTTGTGGAGGTAGAAGATGGAGATGAGCTTACTTTGCTAATGGCAAGACATGACGAACAAGAAGAGAGGATAGAGCCATGGCATATAGATTCCGCTGCAAGTAGCCATATGACGGGTGAAGAAGACTTGTTCGTAGAGATGGAGAAAAGTAAAGGTAACGTCACCTTTGGAGACGAATCAAAGGCACCGGTGAAAGGAAAAGGTAAGATACTTATCCGAGCTAAAGATGGAAGTCACCAATATATTTTGGACGTATACAATGTGCCCAATCTTAAAAGTAATATTTTAAGCGTGGGACAACTTTTAGAGAAAAATTACGATATTCATTTCAAGGATCGTAGTGCTACAATAAGGAATCCCGAAGGAAAGCTCATAGCAAAAGTGCCTATGACCAAAAACCGAATGTTCCTTCTAAACATTCAACATGATGAAGCTAAGTGCTTAAAGAGTTGTTTGAAGGATCATTCGTGGCTTTGGCACATGAGATACGGGCACTTAAACTTTGGTGACTTAAAGTTATTATCCTCAAAGGGAATGGTGAAAGGGTTAGATCAAATTGATCATCCCAATCAACTGTGTGAAGGATGCCTTCTTAGGAAGCATGCTAGGAGTTCGTTCCCGAAAGAAGCGACATCAAGAGCTAAGGAGCCTTTACATCTAATTCACACGGATTTGTGTGGTCCCATTACTCCACCCTCTTATAGTAAGAATCTTTACTTTATGCTCTTTATTGATGACTTTTCAAGAAAAACTTGGGTATATTTTCTAAAAGAAAAATCCCAAGCTTTTGAAACTTTTAAAACATTTAAAACTATGGTTGAAAAAGAGAAAGGTTTAAAAATTAAATCGATGAGATCCGATAGAGGTGGAGAATTTTTATCAAAAGAATTTAACAAATTTTGTGAGGATAATGGGATCTGGAGATTTCTAACGGCTCCTTACTCCCCACAACAAAATGGAGTGGTTGAGAGAAAGAATAGAACCATTCTCAATATGGTCCGAAGCATGTTGAAAAGTAAGAAGATGCCAAAGGAGTTTTGGGCCGAGGCGGTAGATTGTGCAGTATATCTATTGAACCGGTGTCCGTCAAAGAGTTTAGATAACAAGACTCCACAAGAAGCATGGAATGGGATGAAGCCTACCGTCTCTCACCTAAAGGTATTCGGAAGCATAGCATATGTCCACGTTCCCAGCCAAAGGCGATTAAAGCTTGATGATAGAAGTGAGAAGCATGTGTTTGTTGGCTACGACAAGCAGTCGAAAGGTTATAAGCTCTATAATCCAATCACAAGGAAGGTGGTAGTGAGTAGAGATGTGGATTTCGATGAAGAAGAGACATGGGATTGGAGCATCAAGGAAAATGAAAGGTATGACTTTCTTCCTATGACTGATGAAGAAGAGACGGGTGAATCAAGTGAAGAAGTCCAACAACCTCAAAGTCCAACTCCAACCCAAAAATCACCTTCAAGTTCAAGTGAAGGAGAACCGAAGACAAGAAGTTTGCAGGAGCTCTACGAGGTAACTGACGAAATACCCCTTACTTGTTTATACGTTGATTGTGAACCTTTAGTTTTTGAGGAGGCTATGAAAAGCAAGAAATGGAGACAAGCTATGGACGAGGAGATAAAGTCAATAGTGAAGAATGATATGTGGGAGTTGACGACCCTTCCGAAAGGCCAAAAGGCTATTGGAGTCAAGTGGGTATACAAGACCAAGAAAAATGCCAAAGGCGAAGTGGAAAAGTACAAGGCAAGACTTGTGGCAAAAGGTTACAAGCAGAAGCATGGTATCGACTACGAAGAGGTATTTGCTCCTGTTGCTCGCTTAGAAACTATTAGAATGATTATTGCTATTGCTGCTCAATATAGGTGGAAAATCCACCAAATGGATGTAAAGTCTGCATTTCTAAATGGACTTCTTGAAGAAGAAGTTTATGTGGAGCAACCAGAGGGATATGTTGCCAAAGGGCAAGAAGGTAAAGTGCTAAGGTTGAAGAATGCCTTACATGGTCTAAAGCAGGCACCACGTGCTTGGAATACTAGAATTGACAAGTATTTCCAAGAACATGGTTTTACTAAATGCCTAAGTGAATATGCACTTTACGTGAAATTTGCAAATAGAAGTATACTGCTCGTCTGCTTGTACGTGGATGATTTGATCTTTACAGGAAACTCTCAGAGTATGATTGATGAGCTCAAGAAGTCAATGACGAAAGAGTTCGAGATGACAGACATAGGACTTATGTCTTATTATCTTGGCATTGAGGTGAAGCAGACGGATGATGGAATTTTCATAAGTCAAGAAGGATATGCCAAGGAGATATTAAAGAAGTTTGGCATGGATAAGTGCGATCCCGTTGGCACCCCCATAGAACATAAGGCAAAGCCTTCTAAGCATGACGGAGGAGAAGCGGTAGACTCAACTCAATTCAAGAGTCTCGTTGGAAGTTTGCGCTATTTGACATGTACAAGACCTGACATACTCTTTGCGGTTGGTTTAATTAGTCGTTTCATGGAAGAGCCTACGACAAAGCATTTGGAGATTGCAAAGAGGATCCTCCGTTATATCAAAGGTACCGTAGACTACGGAATGTTTTATTCAACAAGTGAAGACTTCAAGCTGGTTGGATATAGCGATAGTGACTTGGCTGGAGACAAAGACGATGGAAGAAGTACAACAGGATTCATATTCTTCCTAGGTAACAATGCTTTTACATGGTCTTCAAAGAAGCAACCTATTGTTACTTTGTCTAGTTGTGAAGCGGAGTACGTAGCTGCAACATCATGTGTATGTCATGCAATTTGGCTTAGAAGTATGCTAAAGGAGCTACACATGGAACAAGAAGATGCGACTGAGATCTATGTGGATAACAAGTCGGCCATTGACTTAGCTAAAAATCCAGTATACCATGATCGAAGTAAGCATATCAACACTCATTATCACTTCATTCGAGAGTGCATTGCAAGGAAAGATGTCCAAGTGATACATACGAGGTCCGAAAACCAAGTTGCAGATATCCTCACCAAGCCGCACAACGAGAAAGATTTTTCAAGACAACGAATGATGCTTAAAGTCGGTAAATCAAGTTTAAAGGGGGTGTTGGATCGTAAACTTGATTTAGTCCGAGCCCATATAGTGGAAGCTTCTAGAAAGTCGTAGAATGGTATGGAAGCTTCTATAACGACAAAGAATAATCCTAGAAAATATCCATAGATATGTCTAGAATATTGTAGCTAAATGTAATAGAAATATATAGAATTAGGATAAGGATGATGATGTATTATGAATGATCAAGATGATGTAGGAAGTATCTAGATCGTAGTAGAATATCCATGGAAATATCTCATCTCTAGAACATTTCATGGAGTAATATAAATAGGTGTTGTGGTGATGCATATGTAAGCATGAAGCAAATCAAGGAAAACATAATCAATCAATAATATTCCAAACCTTTCATAAGTATTCCTCTCTTCCTAAATTTCACTTACTACCTCTTCATCAAATATAAGCCTAAAAGGCCTTCGAGTTTCTAACATAAGTGACAAAAGCGACCGAATGAAATTCTGTATGGGGTACAATTTTTGGTGGACATGGAAACCTAATTTGAAATATATGTTATAAGGTGCAAAAAAAATTGTCGTTCATAAAAATAAAAAAATTAATAAAAAATGGGACACGCAAATACAATTTTTGGTAAATAATTACAGTAATAGATATGACCAAATTTGACATGAAACTAACCTTGGTACTTGACAATTATCCTATCGAGCTTTGAGACATGGGCCTAACTAAAGAGGCCTAAAAAGAGACCTAATGCATAAATGAATTGTACAGTATTGATACTGTACAATTCATTTATGCATTAGGTCTCATTTTAGGCCTCTTTAGTTAGGTCCATTTATCATTTTCCTTATCGTATTTAACTAAAATAGATCCTTACTCAAAAAATTGAAATAGCTAGATAGCTTTTTCAATGTACGTTGTTTAACAGAATATATAGATCCTAATTAAAATATTTGACCTATACGTCATATCTGGTAAGCTTAATAAGTAATGAATAAATATGTATGTTACGTATAAGAAAAGAAATGGCAAAATGCATTACTTTTGATATTTTGATACGAAAATTAGCTCTCCTTTTGATCACGTATATATTTTTGGAAAAATATCTATCTGTCACAAACTCCAGACTGATAGTAATTGGCTTATAAATACTATATGGTTTCTTGTTCATATCCGGCAAGATCGAGTCTTGCAACAATGGCTACTAATTATTTCTCATTTGCAAAGATCTTAATCTTGTTCTCGTTTATTTCTCCTATCTTCATATCAAATGCCTACTCTTCTAAACCCTACGAATTGGTTAACCAAGCTTGTCACAATCAAACCAACGTTAAGTTCTGCTTGGATGTTTTAAAATCCGATATAAATAGCAAGTTTGCAAAAAAGTTCACCACCCTTGCCAAGATCGCTGTTAGTGTCGCTATAAAATATTCAACAAGGACACGAGATCACTTCCAGGGAGTGAAAACCGGCCCTCCTGGTGTGTTGAAATCACTTAAAGAATGCATTCTTGCGTATAATACTGTGATTATGGAGTTCAAGGTTTGTTTTAATGAAGACGACTGTGAATTGGTTGGATACGACATTCTAGTTGCTGGTGATGAGGCTGAACATTGTCAACGAATTGCTGGTTTAGCCGGCGCTCAAGATTCCTTCATTACAGCTGCCAACAATGTCACACTTGAATTTGTTAGGCTTGGTAGATCTTTAGTCGACCTTACGTGCAGCGAGATGTAAAAAAGATGACATACTTACATATATTGGAATAATATTATACTTACATTTTATTTGTGCCTATAAATATTCTGCTAATGATGCAAATTACCGACAGATAATTCACCACTGAACAAACCAATCAAGAATCCATATTTCATTGAAACATAAACATGTAACATAATTGAGTGCTTCCTATCATTATAACAATTTTATACACGTACAAGTCAATTAATCATCTAAACTGCAGAACAAGAAACCATCTAACTAATAAATATTGTAACTAGCAATGAATTGCGAAAAACTAGAGTGAAAACCGCATTAAATCAATGATAAAATGAATTGCATTATCGTCCTATTGCCTCTGTCACTAAAAATGCATGAGTCAACATCTAACTACCTTATAACTCACAAAGAGTCCTTGTGGGTTCGTCGGATACATGCATATAAGCTTAAAAACCGGAGTTTTTGGGATGCCCGTTTATTATCTAATGTGAGTTGGGGGTGGCGTAAGCTGTTGCAAGCCCGTGACCTGGTAAGGCCCCATGTGTGGTATAAACTTGGGAATGGGCGTACAACTTTTGCTTGGTTCGATACATGGGATGCAATCTGTCCATTGATGAATCATGTTACACATAGGGCTATTAGCAATGTTGGGTTTGATAGGAATGAAACAGTGGCTGATTTGTGGACAATGGTGTATGGGTGTGGCCTGTAACTTGGCTTAACTCCTTTCCTACGTTGGGACTTGTTAATGTTCCCATTCTTCTTAATGACCAGGTTGATAAGCTTTTGTGGAAGTCAAATGATGGGTCATTTTTTATGAGTTCACTATTAAGCATGCATGTGATGATTTTCGTGAGCGTGGTAATGAAGCTAGTTGGGCTCATCTTGTTTGGTCGACCTATGCTATTCCTAAAAACGAGATTCATATGTGGCTATTCGTGATGAGGAAACGGCTTCTTACTCAAGACCGAATGAGGCAGTGGCATGTAGGTAATAATGTAGATGTATCTTCGCTTCGTTGCCCTCTTTGCAAAGCTTGTCCTGACTCTCACGAACATTTGTTCTTCGAGTGCATTTTTTCGTCGAAAGTATGGAACTTGGTGGTGAGTAGGGCTGGTATTAGTTTCGTGTCTTCAAAACGGAGTGACATTGTGAATTGGTTGCTTCCTATAGCGAACCAAAATAAAGTAGAAACCATTGTTGGTCGTCTTATTGTGGCCGCGTCCGCCTACTATGTGTGGTAAGAGCGTCATTATAGAGTTCATGTTAAAGGTGAAAGGCAGCCTAATCAAGTCACAAAAACTGTTGTCGACATAGTCCGGTTGATGTTGGCATCTATTCAGTTCAAAAGGAGTACTCGTGTGGAGCATATGAGAAGAAATTGAAAGATCTATTGCGTCCAATCTGATGGAGGCTGAACTGGGTTCGTTGGTTAGAGGCAAGGGTTTTGTAGGTTCGTTTTCTTGTGTTGTTAGCCTCTAATTTTCATCATTTGCTGTTTGGTAGGTTTGCTAGAGCTTGTTCAAAGCATATAGTTGTTAGGTTTTAAGGGAGGCTCTTCCCTCTTTTTCTCGTTGTACCTAAATTTCCTTTTTTAATATATTCATCGCGTGTTATCCCTTTAAAAAAAAAAAAAAAACAAATAAATAAATAAAAAAATAAATAAATACCTTACATCCCACATAGGTTAAAGATAGAAATGTTAGTCGGTTTATATACTAGAGTGTATGCGATCAATATGTGTTAGGAACACTATCGTGTTTTGGGTCTGGAGTATTAAACTTAAGTGATACTATCAATTTCAAAACATACTAGTGTCCTTACCACATATTGTTTGTATACACTACACTATATAACCAAGGAACATGTTCATTCTTCGGCCTATGCGGGATATAAGGTTAAAATGAGTTTTGTCAAAACAATTTAATAAAGTGCCTAAATGTTGTCTAGTGCATTTTTAGTATTCCAATATCCATCCATTTTTAAATCCTATATTGTACATGTACAAACCGGGAGGGTGAATCTCGTACCATTTGGAGTGAAGGGATTACACAAAACAACACGATTATATCAGTTATGTGTGATCCTCCAAGTCATATCCATGGATATTCGCTAACGGTAGTTCATTCTTGTAAAAAATTTATTACTTATATTCTTTTGATTCGATTATTATTAGAATAATTGGACAGAAACTGTTTTGTAAGGGTTTATATGATCAACTCCCATGTCAGTATTTCTTCCTTTTCTGGTTCAATTATACAATTAAAAGACCATGATATTTCAATGTTCCTTACAATTCATTTTGATCCAACAATGAAATTTCAGTGTATAAACTAATTGATATATGTAATTAACCATATAAAAAATTCATTACACTCAGTTCTAAACAAGTGACACTAGCATATGGGAGCTTACCACGCAACTTATCAAAAAGTTTTGTAAGCTCAAGCTTCCCGGCACATGACAAGCTCTAAAAGAGCTATACAGTATTTGAAGCTTTTTCCATTTACTGTTTTTAGAAAAGATTGAACTAAGAGAATGGGTCAATAACTCAATACCGGTGTCAACAGTTTCTTGCATGCAGTTGGCATTACCTTGTATTTAAACTAAGGGCCCGTTTGGTTGGGGTTAATGGGAATGAGGTTATGACTTTGAAAGTTATTAAAGGTGTTTGTTTTGTGGTCCAGTAATAAAATAGGTATATCATAGTCATAGATTCATTACACACCAATTTGGTGTCTATGAAATCCATTCCCGTGGGCCCTTCTTTTTTCCACTACAAAACTCAAATATCTATACACTTTTATCATACCACATTTTGTCATCCAAACATAAACAATCGTAATGATACACTTTTTCATATCCATTGTCATTCTACCTCATACCAAATCCGATTCCCATTGTCATTCCTAGCAACAAACCAAACGGGCCCTAAGAGAATGGGTCAATACCAAGTCAAAACATCAATCAAAGTTTGTAGAACTCGGAAAACTTGAAATTTTGTTTTTTAAGGTCACCTTGGTGACGTTGTGAAGGCCAACTATGTGATGTCGATAAACTTTAAAGTAAAAAGATGTATCAATATCACATGTCAATCATGAACTCATAGGTTAGCAAACTTTAATGCAAAGAAATAAATTAAATTTTGTTAGATATGGAAAACAAGTTTGAAAATTCTGTTTCTAAGGTCACCTTCGTGATGTTGAACGCTTTGTGTCCTATTTTGTTCATGTAAAAACAAGGTGGTGAATCACGTTCCATCTGGAGTGAGGGGCTTACACAAACAACACTACTTCAGCAACGCTAGAGAAAAAGCTATATGTAAGTATCCACACCGGCATTACCGTATGTGCATTCAACAGAAACATTGAGGCCCACCATGAAGTTCTTAAAGCACGTTCACGAGACTTCCATAACATGTTCCCACATGACCTTAAAGAAAAAAGAAATTTCTGCCATTAACATTTCCAACACGACCATTGAAGCTTGTCAAACATTTCTTAGCTACATATATACAAATACAGAATATCAAGATTTTATCAAGCACAAACTAGATCTTCTATGGGCTGCTGATAAATATGACGTGTTGGACTTCAAGACATGGGTGAAGAAAGGTTTCTATAAGTCGATTGGTTCAAGATTCATTCTTTTACATCATTTTTAGTTATATGGTTAATTGATTTGTGTACATGTACGAATTCGTTTCAGTGAAAGGAATCAGTATGGTTATGCTAATAACTTTTATGTCTTTGTTTAGCGAACTTGATGAGTGCGTATGTGTGCTAATAAAAGTTTTGGAGTACTTGTTAAAAAAATTAAGTTCAAATAAACTTAAAAAGATTAAGAACTTATACGATTAATGAAACTGAAACAGACTCGGAAGTTCAATTATTAAACTCCAAAGAATTTTCGGATCCATTACTTAATAGTATTCTTAACACAAATTAATCATACACACTCTAGAATATAAAGCAGAGAGTAATTCTTTATTTAATCTATGTGGGATATAAGTATGAAATGGGTTTTGTCAAAACAAATTAATAAGGTACCTGAATGTTGACCAAATGCATTTTTAGTAATTCAATCCATACCATTTATGTGTTCGTTTATCTTTCGAAGAATGGAAGAGATCCTCTATGGAGTACGTACAATCTTTATGTACTTGTCTGTATGATTGAGACATCAGTAGTTAAGCTCGGAAAGAACGGGGAGTTGTTGTTCGATGAGATTTTTGATTGCTTTGATGAAATTATGGTGGTGTTTGCTAGAGTGAATGATGTTGAGTATCGTGTTGAGACAACTAGTCGACTAGCTCAATGGCGTATTGATATTTTCGCATTTTCTTATCGGAAATCTGATCTTTTATTTTTTTAGAAAGGAAAAAAAAAAAAAAAAAAAAAAAAAAAAAAAAAAAAAGCTTAATATTAGTGGTTTTTTTGTTGCTACAAGATGACTAAAATGAGATATAAAATCAGATTTTAAAGAGAAAAATGCAGTAACTGAAATTGGAGGTGATTTATTTTTGTTGATATTTGGTGAAGTGAAGGTATATTTATTTTTTTTAACGACAATTATGGCTACATGGCTCCTAGCCCAGAAGGCGTAGCGAGCCCACACAATCAGGTTGAGCCCACAAGGCAATGGCACCCTTCCTTACGCTCACGGGAGGAAACCCCTATCGCCCTAGACAAGACTCGAACTTAAGACCTTGCCTAAGAGGGTAAAATCTTTATGCCGCTAGACCAGAGGCCCTTCATTCCAAATGGATCGAGATTCACCTTCAGGTTTATACATGTACAATATAGGATTTAAAGCGTCTCAATATCACGAAGGTGACCTTTTGAAAAGAATTTCAAGTTAGGCTTCCATTTTTTTTTATATAGGATTTCATTCAATCGCTTCTGTCACTTAATAATAATGTACTTGGCATCAATCATCCAAGTAACTTTCTTTCTTCAAAAGATAAATGAACAAATAAATGTTGTGGACCGGAATACCGAAAATGCATGAGTGTACCTTATTAAATTGTTTTGACAAAACCCATTGTAACCTTGTATCCCACATAGGTTGAAGAATGAACATGTTTCTTTGTTATCTATACTACATTATAAAGCATTTGAGATTTTCCAATAAAAGGAAGACTTAAAATTTTAAGACAAAAAGCATTACTATAAAAAGAAATTTAGAAAATTAGTGTAAATTTTAAAAATTTAAGTCTCATTAAAACTATATAGTAACCCCCTACAATAATGATATATTTAATAGAATTATTTAAAAAAAAAAAAAAAAAAAAAAAAAAAAAAAAAAAGCTTTTTAAATTTATGACTACCAATTTAATGCTAAAATTTGAAAAATAAAAGTGATAATTATTTACACTATTAATAATTTAGACGTTCTACTTTTGAAAAACATATATTTACTTCGTTATAAAGTATTTGGGACATGCTATGAGAGGAAGGTTTAAAATGAAAAACAATTGCTCGCCACAAAAATAGTTACCGAGTACCCGCAGCCGCATTGCGCGGGTACCCTTCTAGTATAGTGTAGTGTATATGAATGATGCTTGTTAAGGACTTGGCATGTTTTGGAATTGATAGTATAGCTTAAGTTCAATAATTAACCCAACTTGAGTGAACTTATCAAGTCCAAAATTTACATAACTTCTTGAGTTTTTATTTTTCAAAATTTACATAATTTCTTGTTTGTTTCTTAAGGAATACTCCAAACTTTTAATTTCATACCCAAAGATTTAGAGTCCACAACTTTTGTTTATATTTAAAAAAAGTAGATGATAATATAAGGATTTAGCTATAAGTTTAAAATAATATTAGACAAAATAAAAAGAGATAAAATACATTTTGTAACTAACCTTACCTAAGGGCCAAGTCACATGTATAATTTGTTACTTATGTGGCTTAGCTAAAACCGGGCTTTTTGGGCTTGATCTTTTTTAAAAAGTAAAAAAGAGTGTCTTTTTTATAATTAAGGAAATAGGTGGTCGCTTTTGCGTTATAAGCCTTTGCAACTTTCAACCAAAACTTTTACATAAAGCATGTAAGAAACATGAGTTAAGGAAAAAAAAAAAAAACTGATAAATTATATGAAAAAATCATTAAAAAAAACCTATTAAGTATGAGTTTAAAGTCTTTTGCCAAAAAAAAAGTATGTGTTTAAAGTCTTAGGTTGGTTTTATATGAGCTTATCAGTTTCAAGATAGACATGTTCATTGAGACTAAATATAAACATTTTTCTACCAATGGATACGTTTGTTTAACCTAACTTATTCGGAGCCTAACCTTCGGTTGGATCATTAGAGCTCCTTAATACCCCCTCAAAGCTCTTTAATGGAACATCTCGGAATACTTTTTCTATCTGATTAGATTTGTCCTAGAACACTCGATCGTTTCAAGCTATATAGCTCGTTCAAAGCTGGTCGTAACCCAAGAAGCCTAGGCTTACAAAACTTTCTGATAATGATAAGTTGGGTCGTAAGCTCCCATAAGCTACTGTCACTTGATTGCTAACCTACGAGTTCATGCCCATTGCGCACACGAAACTATTGACAAATGACGCTGACCTATGATATTGGCTCGTCTTCTTACCTTAAAGTGTCACACAAAACTATTGACAATTGATGTTGACCTATGATTTGCCCTAGAACACTCGATCGTTTAAAGCTGGTCGTAATCCAATCAACTTCCATTCTTCAAAAGAAAAATGACTAAGTAACCGGTATGGATTGGAATATGACCCATTCCAACCTTACATCCCACATCGCATGAAGATTGAAACGTTCTTTGGTTTATATACTAGATTGTACATGAAAGACTTATGTTAGGAAGAATATTATGTCTTTGATGTGAAATGACATGAAAAATAATTCACCTTCAAAATTTGCATAAGTTCTTAATCTTTTTTATTATATTTGAAGGAGAGTTATTACATAAATTTTTTCTCACAAAATTTGTATAAGTTCTTAATCTTTTAGATTATATTTGGAAGAGAGTTATTTTACATACAAAAACTTTTCTTACATAGGACTCATCTTCATCATTCATCTAAAAATAAATCAATGACTGAGTATAAAAATATTTTAATATTTCATTTATTTTTTATAATTTAAATATTTCATAAACCGTTAATCGTTAGACAAAACAAATTATACCGTCACGACCAACATTCAATTATTTATCTATAGACGGACACTTTGATATACTTTCGAAAAACATTTTGTTTTTCGTTTTTTTCATGTTTTTCGTCGTTTTTTTTTTCTTTCTTGTTTCTTCGTATCTGAAAATAGCATGAGAAATCACATGTGATTAAACACTATTTTGAATATTCTTATAAAATCACATGTGATTTTATAGATTATACTATTATAGTAGTTCGTTTATGCAAATTACATGTGATTGAGATCACGCGTGAGAAAAGTCACATGTGATTGAGATACGTGTTTGAAAAATCACATGTGATTTTATTATAGAAATTCGAATTAGTGTTTAATCACATGTGATTTCTCATACAAGTTTCAGCAACGAGGAAAAGAATGTAAAAAAAAGTGAAAAAAAGGAAAAATAAATTGTCGAAATTATATCAAAGTGCATATCTATAGACTAGACGAGTACCCGCGCCTAGCGGCAGCGGTGTCTAGTTTCGACAAAATTTTAGCGGCGATTAAGTTGCTTTCAAGAATCAGTATTTTAAGCGTTAAGGAATCCAATTTGAATGATTATATATAAATCTCACCTTTGAAGATTAAAGATTGAAGAAATCAGCCATACTTTTCAAAGTTATCAAGTTTGACATGGTAAGAGACATTCACGAATGGGCTGGGCAATATTTCAAATCAATGTATACTTTTCAAAGATACAACATCGCATTTAAGTTGAGATTACAACATATCATTCAATGGTATGAGATTTCACATGTTCCACTTTTCCACTTTTCACTTTTCCAATTGTTGACTATTTGACCATTTTCTTTTTTTATGTAGTACTAGACGAGTACCCGCGCCTGGCGGTAGCAGTTCTTATTGGTAGACAATTAACGATATGCGATATTGTGGCAAGTGTTTCGTTTAATTTTCAAAATATACGTGAAATGATGAAAATGTAATTGCAATAGTAAAGTAATACTCATAACAAAAGTTAATAATTTAAAATTATAGTAATTAAGAAAAAATGGACTTTTGCGTATATATCCTCCCGAAAATGCAAAATTGCATATATATCCAAAGCATGCATAAAAACCATTATATTATGTGCATAAAAAACTTGTACAAAGGATATATATGCAATTATTCACTTTGGGAGGGATATATATGCATTTTTGCCAAGAAAAGATAATAGTAATACTTATGAGCGCCCTTGTCGGTAATATGATTGATAGCAATGCTTTTAAACCCGGGTTGACCAGGCCGGTTGAACCAGGAACCGGCTCGGACACCGTTCCGGATAGGACCTGGTTTTTGCTTGTTTGAGAATCGGATTGAATCGCCGATTTTGTGTTGACCCGGTTTGATAAACCCGATCGAGTCATGATTTTTTATTAAAAAATTTAACAATATGATTTTTTTCCAAGTTGCAAAAGATAATTTTTTAAGTTACCAAAAATAATTTTCCACTTTTTCACATTTTCTACTTTTTCACATTTTGACTTTTTGACAATTTTTCTATTTTATATAGTTAAGATAGATAAATAATTAAATGCTCGTCGTGATGATACATGTATTTTCGCTTAACGATTAACGGTTTAAGATATATTAATATTTCAAAAAAAGTATGACAGAAAATGAGTTTTTGAAATGTTGGGTTTAATCTCGTATATAAGTCTGCATATAAAGTTTGATATGCAAATGATCTTAAAGCTTATACTTTTAAAAATTAATGTAGTTTTGAATGACGTAAATAACTTTTACAGTAAAAATTAATGATGTAGTTTTGAATGACGTAAATAACATTTAAAAATTAATGATGTAGTTTTTAATGACGTAAATAACATTTAAAAATTGATGATGTAGTTTTTAATGACGTAAATGACAATTTAGCTATAGGTTAAAAGAATTAGTAGACCGAGAAAATAGTTTAGACACATTTAGTAATTAACCTTACCTAAGGGCCAAGTCATTTGGTAATTGGTATATTCTTGATCTAACGCTTATGCATTTGACTAGTTTTGTCACTTTGTGAAACAAATGGTGCTTTTGTGTGATTAAGAAGATTTGTAGTTGCTTTTGTGGTCTAACAGCCTTTGCTACTTATAACATGGTGGTACATAACATTTGCATATTAAAAGCCAACTCAACTTAGCATGAGTTTGACACCAATGGGTTTATGTGCATACACTTTTATGGGTTTAAAGTTTAAGATTGATTTTATATGGGCTCATTAGTTTCAAGATAAACATGCTCACTGAGACTACATATAAACATTTTTATATCACTATATAGGTTCGGTCAACCTGACTTGTACTACATATATAGCCTAACCTTTGCTTGGGTGAGTAAACGAAATATATAGCTCTTTTAAAGCTTGTCGTGTACCTGGAAGTAGAGGTGCACAAAAACCGGTTTTTACCGGTTTTCGGTTTTTGGAAAACCGGTTTTTAAAAAACCGGTTTTTCCAAAAATCAGTTTCGGTTTTTTTTCGGTTTTTACGGAATCGGTTTTTTTCGGTTTTAAAAGTTTGGAATCGGTTTTTTTCGGTTTTAAATGTTCGGAATCGGTTTTTTTCGGTTTTATGTTCGGATCCATTTTTTTTTATCGGTATTTTACCGGTTCGGTTTTTTTCGGAATTTAAAACATTTAATACATTTCGAATAAAATCATAACTTTTATTTAAACAATACAATTATACAACTAAAACTATAAAATACTAATACATTTCGAATACAATCATAACTTTTATTTAAACAATATATTTATTGAACTAAAAATAAATAAATACTAATACATTTCGAGCTTCGGCATGGCCATCACCCAAAAACATATTAGTATACTCAAGTATATCGAGCTTCGGCATTACCATCACCCGTGTATACTCAAGAAATTAAATCATCCAAAAATTCTTCTACATCTAACTCTTCAACATCAAATGGTTCAAATTCACCTTCATCTAATTCGGTAGCCGGAGGTGATATCCCCATGTCATTTTCTTCTTGTGCTATAGTTTCTTCAACTTCTTCAATCGAACCTTCCAACGATGTTTGATGTTGTACCCTATCTACTCCGTCCATATAATCTTTCAAACATACACATACTTTCACGGATTCGGGGCTAAGTTTTGTCCTTTTTTCCGATATAATTCTACCACTATGAGAAAAGGCCGATTCGGAAGCTACCGTCGAAGCTTGGACCGCTAATAAGTCACGAGCCATAGCGGCTAAAATTGGAAATTGGATTTCCCTTTCTTTCCACCAAGCCAAAATGTCAAAGTTTGCAAACTCATCGGGACTTAAAGTTGTTAAAAAGTTTGTAGCCATATCTTGTCCCAACTCGCTTGTCGGGGCCGATGATCGTTGACGCTTTGTAGCGTCTTCACGTAAAGTATTATAAAGGTTTATGTTAATGTCCTTTGTCATTCGAGACGAACCGGCCCACATTGGGTCGAGAATTGGGTTTGGTTGTTGACCATATTTTGTTGCATAAATTTCAAACAATTTTTTAAAATAATCATTAAATTTAAAAACTTGAGATTCTATATAGTTGGGATCTTCACCGTCCAACCCAAATGATAATTCTAAATTTTCCATTATTCTTCTTATTAAAAGTTCTACGCCTCCAACATTTAAACATGGATTAAGTGCGGCGGAACAAGTATAAACCAAAGGTAAACTAGCAAAATATTTTATAAATCTCTTTTTTATAACTTTAACCATTTTTCTAAACATTTGAGTAGGTGAGTCCTTTAATTCGTCTAATTTTTCCGTCATAGCATAAATTTGATTTAAAACTAATGGGCTAGTTGGGTAATAAACACCCGATACTATAGTTGTTGCCTCTTTAAAAACTTGTAAAAAAATAGTTAAAGCATTTAGTCGATCCCAATCTTGGTCATCTATCGAAGTAGAACGGTTTTTTTCAACAAGTAATTCATTAAAAGCATGTAAAGTAGTACGTTGTCGTAATATATTTTCAAACATAATGCAAGTAGAATTCCACCTAGTAGGTGTATCAAATTTCGGTCCTAGGAATGGTTCACCACATTGTTTACGAAAACGTTTATAGTTCATTTGTCGTTCATTACTCGAGCGATATATATTTGTTAACATACCCCTAAATGTCAAACATAATCTCTCACATATTTTTAATGCCGCTTGAACGGATAAATTTATAACATGAGCAACACAACGGGAATGAAAAAAAGCACCATCTAAAATGGGTTTTATACGTAATTTTAACAATTCCATAGCTCTAGTATTATTAGATGCATTATCTAGTGAAATCGTAAAAACTTTATCATCTAAATTATATTCAATTAAAGTGTCATGTAAATTTTTTCTTAAATTAGATCCCGTATGAGGATAACCAAATAGTTTAAAAGCAATTGTCCGTTTCATTAATAACCAAGATTCGGGATTAAACCAATGAGCCGTAACGGCGAGATAAGAATTTGCCGAACCATGTGGTGCGGTCCAAACATCCGTAGTTATAGAAACACCATATTTATAATCACGAAAACCATCAATAATATCTTTTTTAGCCGTTTCCCATAATTTAAAAGCATCACTTCTAAGTTTAGTACGACTTACTTGTTTATACCGCGAGTGTAGCCTCTTTTTGATGATGGCCGTAAGCTTGGCGTTGTCGAAGAGGTTGAATGGATAAGTATGTTGAATGACCCACACCGCAAAATCTCTTTGAAGCGCATCATTATCATATACACAAATTTGACCATCCTCACCAATAGTACCTTCAGCATTTTGAGGTACCGCGGAACATTTGGCTATATGACCCTTTAGTGTAGTGTTAGCCCCGGAAGCATAAAAGCTCAAACATTTTTTGCAACGCGCCTTTTCCGTCCCATCCTTCATAATACACAAATCCATATGATTAAAAACCTCGGGATTTCGTGAAGTTGGTTTAACATGGAAAACATCATCTTGTGTGTAATGTTTTCGTGACCGGGAAGACCCAACGGAGGGAGGATTAGTGGAAGCTTGTTGTGATTGTGTGTTTTCCATTATAAAGAAATTAGATAGATTAAAGAGAGATTTGATGTGTTTTAAGCCTCAACCCAATACACATATTTATACTACAAGTTCTACCTTCAAAATACTCAAAAATTCAAAAAAAAAGACAAAAAAAAGGTAAAAAACATAACCCAACGTCTACTGTGCTACAGTGCAACGGGTGGATTTGAAAACCGGTAAAAAACCGGTCAAAACCGGTTTTGAATTCCAACCGTCAGATTTTGACCGGTTTTCAAAACCGGTTTTGACCGGTTGTCACCGGTATTGAATTCCAATGGTAACTTTGACTAGCGCTGACCGGTTTTTAAAAACCGGTTTAACCGGTTTTATCCGGTTTTTAGCGGTTTTCGACCAAAAAAATAATAATAAAATAATCGGTTTTAACCGGTTTTTTCAAAAAACCGGTTTAACCCAGTTTTAGAACCGGTAAAAAACCGGTCGGCTATAAAAACTGAAAACCGGTACAACCGGTTCGGTTTTAGAAAACCGGTTTCGGTTTAGTAAAAACCGGTTTTTTTGAAAACCGGTTCCGGTTTTGTGGGTCGGTTTTTTTGAAAACCGGTTTACGGCTGCACCTCTACCTGGAAGGTCAGGATTACAAAACATTTTGAAAAGTTGGGTCGTAAGCTAAGTTAGTGTCACTTGTTTTGGGCTGGTGTTAATGGATTTTCTATATGCCTAGTTAGTGTCACTTGTTATACGCTCAATATCATTGTTGGGTCAAAATAAATTATAAGAAACATTGAAATATCATGGTCTTTTGATTGTGTAATTGAACAAAAAGAAAAACTCTAGTGGAAGAAATACTGACATGGGAGTTAATCATATAAACCCTTACAAACAGTTTATTTTCAATTATTCAAATATTAATCGTATCAAAAGATTAAAACTGACATAATCTTTTCAAGAATGAACTACAGTTAGCGAAGATCCATGGAGCATGACCTAAAGGATCACACATAACTCATATAGTTGTGTTGTTTTGTGTAATCGCTTCACTCCAAACGAAACGAGATTCCCCTCCTGATTACATGTACAATATAGGATTTAAAGCGTCTCAATATCACGAATGTGACCTTAAGAACATAATTTCAAACTAGGTTTCTATGTCCAAAAGAAATGTACTCCGTACATAATTCATCCAATCGCTTATTTCACTTTATTAATAATTATGTACTTGCCATCAATCATCCAAGTAGCTACCATTCTTAAAAAGATAAATGAACACATGCATAAATGGTATGGATTCAAATACCATAAATTCACGATACAACATTTAGGTACCTTATTAAATTGTTTTGACAAAACCTATTTTGACCTTATATCCCACAAAGGTTGGAGAATGAACATGTTCGTTGGTTATATAGTGTAGTGTATAGCTATGATATGTGTTAATGACACACATATGTTTTGGAATTGCTAGTATCACGTATGTTCAATAAGAGCCCAACTGAAATTACATACCTGATACTCTCAAATCCAAAATATACATAACTTCTTGACTTTTTTATTTTTCAAAATTTATATAATCTCTTGTTTGTTTCTTAACTAATACTCCAAACCTTTATTTGCGTACACAAAGATTCAGAGTCCACAATTTGTTTATATTACTAAAAAGTAGATGATGTGGTGACGTAATATAAGGTTTTGGAATTGATAGTATCGCTTAAAGTTCAATAATTAACCAACTGAAACTACATGATTCTTTCGATTTCAAAATATACATAACTTCTTAACTTTTTTTATTTTTTCAAAATTTATATAATCTCTTGTTTGTTTCTAAACGAATATTCCAAACTTTTATTTGCGTACACAAAGATTCAGAGTCCACAATTTTTTTATATTACTAAAACGTAGATGATGTATTAGCAATAAGTTTAAAATAAATATTAGACCAACAAAAGAGTTAAAACATTTAGTAATTAATCATATTGGCTTACTTAAGGGCTAAGTCACCTGTTATAATTTGCTACTTATTTGGCTTAGCCTGAGGATTTATCTTCTTTTAAAAAGTTAAAAAAAAAAGAGGCTTATACATCTATACATCATAGTGATAGTTAAGACTTAAGACTATAAAGTCTATCACTCTATTTGTCTCTTGATCTAACATGTATGCTTTTGACAAGTTTGTGGAACGAAGAGTATCCTTTTATGATTAAGAAGACTAGCAGGGTATCCGAACGTTGCGGCGGCGGGTACCATGAAATAAAAATTTTCAGTGAATCATGTATTTTAGTTTATTATGTTCTTTTTCACAACAAATTTACGGGGATCAAGAATTTTGTTTAGTCCGTGTCCGTTTGGGCTCGAGCCCATTTGGCCCCGTTCTCGTTCGAGCTCGAGCCCCGTTTGGCCCGTGCCCTTTCGGGCTCGACCCCGTTTGGACTGTACCCGTTCGGGCTCGGGCCCATTTGGCGTGTTACCCGTTCGGGCTTGAATATTTGTATAATGTGCTTTATTATTTGTATTAGTGACATATAATGCACGAATTGTGTTTAAGTTGATTGTACAATATGCTTGATAATTTGTATTTCTTGTGTAATGGGTGTTTTAATAACTGCATTAATTGTATTTATTGACCTATTAATTAATTGACTATATTAAATATCTTAACCACATTAATAATGCTTTGTATTTTGTACATTAAGATTTAAGACTTGTACGTCTTAAAATTAAGATTGATGAAAAAGATCATTAATCGTGCATTGTGTATTGTACAATGAGGAAAGAGATTCATTCATCTATTATAAGTAGTATAGATATAGATAGGTGGTCGCTTTTGCGATGCAACAGCCTTCGCTATTGTCAACCAAAAACTTTTACATAAAACTTGTGCATGTAAGAAACACGAGTTCGAAAAAAAAAAAAAAAAAAAAAAAAAAAAAAAAAAAATATACAGAACTAAGAAAGAAACTACAAACTGATAATTTATATGAAACCAAGTGACATAAAATGTGCTTCTCATGTAACACCAGAGCCACCTTCTCGACCATCTGCCATAATGCAATCTTTTAGATTTTGGACCCGTTGTTGCAATTTAAGCCCAGCCTTTGACGAGCTCCTTAATACCCACTCAAAGCTCGTTGATTGAGCATCTTGGAATACTTATGTCAATGGAAGACATTTTTTTAATTCTTTTAGGTCATGAGAACATGCTATGAAAGACTGGTGAATGTGCTGCAAGAACTGCACGATGGGCCTCAATAGTTCCATTTGATGCGCATATAGTGATGTCTGTGTGGATACTTTCATATAGCAGAATCCCTAGGAAGGTTAGCGCTGTTGAAGTAGTGTTGTTTTGTGTAAGCCTTTACTCCAAATGGAACGAGATTCACCTCCTTGTTTTTACATTAACCAAATTGGACATAAAGCGTCTCAACATCACGAAGGTGCCTTAGAAACCGAATTTTCAACTAGTTTTCCATATCTAACAAACTTTGATTTATTTTCAAACTACGAGTTCATGATTGACATGTGATATTGACCCATCTTGTTGCTTTAAAGTGTCTCAACATCATATAGGTGACCTTAAAAACCAAATTTCAAACTAGCTTTCCAAGTTCTACAAACTTTGATTGATGTCTGACCTTAAACTCTTAGTTTAAATCTTTTCTAAAAATAGTAAATGTGTAAATTGAAAAAGTCTTCAGATACTGATTATAAGGATGAGTGAATTACGTTTGGAGATGTAATCTTAAGATCTAAAAACTCGACATCAACAATGAATCTCCCCGATAATGGAATCTTAACCACCCAAACAAACGCCTTCATTATGCTCATTTTATCTACTTAAAATAGCACAATACCAGGCAACCAATATATAAGGGAATTGCCAAAATAAATTGAGTTGCATGTAACAACGAAACTAGACTTCATGGCATTTAACTCGATAAATAGAAAATGAGCTGCATTATTTTTCCCTCGGCCATAACTAGCATCCAAGCAGCTTATATAAGGAAGTTGATAACCAAAAATTAGAGTGAACTATGATAAAATTTGTACTCCATAGAGGGTCTCATCCTCCATTAATAATAACGTACTTTGCATCAATCGTCCAACAGCTTTCATTCTTCGAAAGATAATTGAATACATCAACGGTATGGATTGGAATACCATAATGTGAAAATGCACGAGTCAACATTATGTACCTTCAGGGACGGACCTACATTGGTGTCGGGTGTGGCACGGGCTACACCCGAGTTTAGGTCATGAAGTGTAATTTTTTTATAAAAAAACTGTTGATTTTTTGTATGGGCAACTTCGATAAATCCTTTTCACTACTTTTGCTCCAATGTTGTAACTTTACTCAACCCAAATAGCAATTGTGCAACACCCTCTCAAATATCTTAACTCCGTCTCCGTGTACCTTATTAAATTGTTTTGATAAAATCCATTTCAAACTTACATCCCACATATAAGGATAGAAATGTTCCTTGGTTTATGTAGTAGAGTGTATATGATTAATTTGTGTCAAGAACATTAACATGTTTTGGATCTTGATTGATCTTTCGAGTTCAATAACCGAATTGGACTCGAGAAGTTCTTTGAGGTGCAAAATTTGTATAAGTTCTTAACCTTTTAAATTTTATCTGAACCTAATTTTGTTTCTTAAAGTGTAAACTTTTATTTACATACACAAAGATTCAGATTACATATTTAAATTTTATCTGAACCTAATTTTGTTTCTTAATGCGTAAACTTTTATTTACATGCACAAAGATTCAGATTACATATTTTGTGTGCATACTTCTTCGGGGCAATTGCATATATACCCACTAAAACTTGCATATTTGCATATATACCCAAAACATGCTTAACTTGCATTGTAAATCATGCATTAAAAACTTGTATTTTGGGGAAATATGCAAGTTTTTAAGTTTTAGTGGGTATATATGCAATTCTCCCTACTTCTAAAAGTTAGGAGATGTAGTTATTAATATCGTAATATAATGTTTAGCTATAGGTTAAAAGAGAGCAGACCAACAAAACAATTTAAACCCATTTAGTAGTTAACCTTGATCTAACTGAGTTTTTTTTTTTTTTTTTTTTTTTTTTTTTTTTAAGAAGATTGGGTGTTTGCTCTTTCAACGAAAACTTTTACATCTACATATAACTTACAAGTCAAAAACATTAGTAATACACTAATACTGGTGGTGGTAGATAACCTTTGTTAGTTTATTTATTAAAAAACCCCAGTATGAATTTGGTACCAACGAGGTACAAACCCGCCGCCGCGCTGTGGCGGGTTTTGTTAAAAAAAAATTTGGGCCCTTAAATACATTGTATTAGGTTTAGACAGTTTGTTTACTTTTTTAGCTAATATCTCTCTTAGCTTTTCATTGTACCCCTCTCTTGTGCATCACCTTCAAGTGCCTATCACACAAATAAAAGAGCTATGCGTAGGTTAACTTGAAGTTGATAATATGCAAAACTGATAATTCAAAATAGGACACGTGTAATTATCAAATAAAAGGTGCGAGTATCAACACCCTTAAATACACATATCGTAAGCGTCTATTTGTTGTTTGCTTAGAATTAGAATGAGGGAGTACTATATAAAAGAGCATAGCAATTTGGAAGTAAGCAAGCATTTGCAGTCGAACTCCTCATCTCTTTTCTCTTCTTGATTACCTCGATTTTTGAGAATCCTTTTGCCACTACTTTATGCAATCATCTCTCACCAACATTAATCACCATCTCTTTCCCTAGTGTTCTATCATTTTAAATTATACCCGGTCCTTGATTGCGTATCTGTAGCTACAGAACCAATAGGTAACCTCGACAGGACCTATTACAACAAAACTTCTTGTAAGGAGAGATCGAACTAAACGGGCATCATGCAATCTTTATTGTAACAACTTAAAGGTGTAAGATAATATAAAGGTCTTTCGTTGTGTCATCGAGTTGAATTTTCCAACACGAAAGTACACCTCAATCGTTAGTCGATGATGTCGACGCGCGATGTTCAGGATAGTAACATCCGTCTAATCGCCCCCTCAAATACCTTTTGCTGTGTCAAGAGCCTTTGTGCAAAGGCCTGGAGCAGACGCACATTAGCAACTGAAGAAACCACTTACTTGGATAAGAATCATTCACCCTTCGCGATGGTTGTACCTGTGCAAGTTGTACCATGCACAGGATCCTTCTGTTCCATGCGCGAATGTCGTCGTGTCACCGAGTTGAGGCTCTGGGTTCTAAAGTATACTGCAATCGTGAGCTGATTACGTTGATACGTGGCGCTTAGGATAGTGAGACCCGTCTAATCGCCCCCTCAAATTCCTTTTGCTATGTCAGGAGCCTTTGTGCAAATGTCTGCACCAGAAGTATTGCTAGACTATTGTCACAACGAAAGCAATTCGAGGGGAATATGAGATCCGGCCAATATCCTGAACACCCGATATCAATATCAACAAATGAAAGCTGCACTATTTTATCGAGCCAGAGGATTCGAATCGATGACACAACTATTTACCTGCGTGGACAGTTCATGAAAGCTCAGCCTGCACAGACCGTGTTTCCAAAAACTTTGTTTGCCTGTGTACCTCAATATTAATGCGTCATCGAGTGGACTCTTTCCACGCGGAAGTACATTTCAAACGTCAGTAAGTAATTTTGAGACGCGATATTCAGGATAGCGAGACCCGTCTGATCGACCTCTCGAATCCCTTTTGCTATTTCAACAATCTTTGTGCAGCCATCTACACCAGATGTGTTGCTAGATTGCTGTAAGAACGAAAGGAATTCGAGCGGAAAATCAGAACGGGACGGTACCTTAAACATCTCATTTCAACATAAGCAAATGCGTATGTAATATTCTGCCGGGTTGAAAGATTCCAATCGATGACACAGCCATTCGACTGCATAAGATACTACTCCTACCGCTGGACAAATTGTAATCCCAAAAGGTTTCTACGCTTCCATACCGGAATATTGTTGCGTCATCGACTGGGCTCTTTCCACTTGGGAGTGCATATCAACCGTCGGTAGCTAATGTTGAGACGCGATGTTCAGGATAGTGATACCCGTCTAGTCGCCCCATTGAATACCTTTAGCCATTTCAACGGCCGCTATGCAAAGGCCTGCACCAGACGTTTTGCTAGACCGTTATAAGGGCGAAAGGTCTTCAAGGAGTGAATCATGACACGGGAATATCATAAACATCCCATTCCAATATTAGCAAATGACGCTTGAAATATTCTACCAGGTGGAAAGATCCCAATCAGTGACACGACAACTCGGTTAGATAAAGACTCCACTCGAACTGATTACAAATGTATTGGCAACTGCAATCTATCCCTGTTTTGCAGCAATGCAGGAGCCTATGATCCTGAAAGGTCACATAAGCGTATACACAATATGAGAATATCGGTATTCCAAGTAGTCTTATTGCAATATCTGAATTAAAACCTATTGGTATAGCGATACATAAACAGTAGTTCTCAACCAACATTAGTTGCCATGAAACTTTTTTATATTCATTAGTTATGCTCCACGATGTAGCATTAAGTGGAGGAAACATGTCCGCTACGAAGCTACTAAAAATCGTAAGAAGAACAACGAAACTGAAATGGAAAATAAGTACCTGTACCCGTAAAGGCCAAAACCTTCTGTGAAATATCAAACCTTGTGGTGGATGCATTATGGAAATCATAAACGGTGATCAGTATTCAACCAAGAAAAGGCAATGATAATACATCGGTAACGGCATTAGTTTTTCGTGGCAGAATACTGGTCACAACATCCATGCACCAAATACTTCTCAGAAATGGTAGACGCCAAAGAGATGCATGGACTGAGATTAGATCGCAGGCCAACACTTTTGCAGCAGTTTGTCTTAACATATACAAACCATCAAAAACCTCATTCTTCATAAAAAACAATTCTTTTTCAAATTGATATTTTGAAAAAGCGATACCGGAAAAATAAATTAAAGCATGTTTACCGACAAAAGTTGCCACAGAGGCTGCTCAATTTTTAGCGCGGCCAGTATCTATAGGGACCGCATTAAAAGTTACCATATAGTGTATGAAAACGAAACGTTTAGGCTGCATAAGAAAACCGATAGTGATCATCAAAGGTCACCACGCTATATATACATGTTCACCCACACATATTAAAAATGTATAAATGGATAACTTTAAAAAAAATTGTATAAAATAACTAATCAGGCTCAGATTCTTGAATGCAAATGGGTAACAGAAATATGGATTCTGCCATGGCTGCAAATAACAGGGTTGCATAATGAGAACTACATGCTACCCAGTCACTGCCATGCCAAGTTACGCATCAAACCTCTTATTACCCACCTCATTTTATTCAGAAAACATGTAATCATCACTGCCCCTTAGTATACCACATGTTTGTAAAGTCCTCACATAACAGTGGATGCACGCTAAGTTAGCTGCATAGCCAACATGTTATTTAGTTCATTTTCTATCAGAACGTATCACACGCAATACCATTATACAAATCAGTTGAGCAAACCACTGAAGCCAACTACAAATGAAGAGATTATATCTCTAATGTAAAGAGCAAAGACGGTGGCAGTTTAAGAAAAAAGAAACGTGCCTCTCCCATTATACAATCAAGACCAAACGTCCCAGATAGGTTCGAAAGCAAACGGCCCAAGTAAGGGATGCACAGTTTCACTAACGCGTAGCAGGTCACAAAAAAACGTAGATTAACATCCATTTTTAGAACACTTTTCAGAAATTGTGGATGGCAAAGAAATGGAGCGTTGAGATAAGCTCACAGCGCAAGACTTTTGCGGCAGTTTGCTCTAACGTACCCAAACCATGGCCAATAACAAAAGGGACGCAAAACATCTCTAACAACCTCCGCCATCACATAGAAAGAAGCCAAGAAAGAAAAGCAACAAACCACCACCACAACCTAAACCCACCAACATAAGTAACGGCTAGACATCCTAAACGAACCTAAAGTTCCTAACACTTAAGCCAAAAGACTGGAACATGCATCGAACGTATCTAAAAGAGCCACACAACACATGCAAGCACACGAAAAACAATATAACAAACCATAAACCCATAATCTAACTATCATAAATAAGACAACATAAACATTTGCAACACACATAACAACACCAACAACAATCCTGCGACATTAAAACCTACGCATGGCAAGGAAACTATACATAAAACCTACTACAAAAGTAACCGCAGCGAAAGAATATAGCGAAAACCTATAAAAATCTGAGATCTACTCTACCTACCAAGTTTCCTCCTATGTGAAGAAACGTATGACAAATGATTCAAGAACGAAAATGAAGCGTCCCGCTCAAAATTTATAGGTTGAAACACCGGGCCGGTCATATACTGTGGCTACGGGCCAAAGACCCAAAACATGCAAAACACAGCCCAAAAGCCGATCATGACGTAAGGGAGCTTGCCTCACTCGTCGACCATTAGGTAAGTAAATATAAAATGGCGACCATCATTGCTCTTTACATTAGAGTAACCAAATTCGAATAAAATAAGTAATTAGGCCCAGATTCTAAAATGCGAAAGGGCCAAAGAATTTCGAATTCCGCCGTCGCTGGAAAATAAAAAGGTTGGCTCAGATTGATTAGTAATCTGGAAAACCGAACACATCTGCCATGGCTGCAAACGCGATTGTTTGCCCCTCCAAGGTGCAGAGGTTCGTGTCTTTGATAAAACCAATGCAAATCCATCATCGCCTCTCATGTCCAAAGACAGCAAGACTGTGCCCGAAACCCAACGTGGCTGCAACCAAATGGCTACCCCGCCAAGATACGGGAATGGGCAAGCCAAATTCGGATACCCAAATATCGTCACTGCCACTTACTACATGTGTTAACATAAGGTGAGGCGATAGAAATAAGAAACGGACCCCTCCCGTACAGTAAAAACCAAACGGCGCAAATAGGTGCAAAAACCAAAACGGACCAAGTATGCATCGACATCTCCGATGTTCCTATGAAATTCAACCGTCGTTGCTCTTTACATTACGGACCGAGCCTCTAATGACCCACTTCATTTTATTCCGAAAACATGTAATCATCACTGCCACTTAGTACACCACATATTTCTAAACTAACTGCGTGTAAGAGTGGCTGCAAGCCTAGTTAGTTGCCTCGCCAACATGTTACCGATGGCATCTATTATCGAAATCTAAGACAATCAATACTGTTAAACAACAAATAAGGCGGCCCAGAAATAAAACAACAACATAGACCAACTGAGCAACCAAAGTGTTACTTGTTTTTTTAAAATGCCACCTTCGATGCTCTCTAGATTTCGACATGCAACCTAAACAAAGGCAACATAAACATACGAATTGATGCGTGCCAAACAGTCAAGCTAAATCACTCAAGCCTGCCACTTGTGAATGGCAGACCGTAATCAGCTTAAAACTGCTTAAGCACGAATGCAATGAAGATCAGGAGAGTATAGTGTTTCCCCAGGTCGTTATGTCCCAACGAGCCGTGCGAGAATAGTCAAACGTTTAGTGATCGAGAAGATTTGAACAGATAAGGAGATATGATTTATTATAACTACAGAAATAGCCAACAAATTACAACGGCTTAAATGCAAATTAAAGAAAATTAAAAAGATAAAAACTATTAAATAAACGCTATCACTATTTTTACAATGATGTTTTTGTTTTTATGTTTTTATAAAACTTAATTTAAAACTACGTTACGTACAAATGAAAACGTGAAACTTACACAATATTAATCCTAAAAATATGAAAATGATATTTTTACAAACCTAATGATAAAAGAAAATTTTAAGAAAAAGAAAATTAATTTTATAACTAATTATCTAATTATTATTAATTAAAAACTATTTCTAACTATTAAATAATAACCTAAAATACAAGAAAATAGGAAATAAAGCTAGAAAAATAAAATTAAGACTTAGAAAAATCTAAAATAACAAAAGAGAATTTTCAAAACTATTTTTATATTTTTCTGATTATTTTTGGATTTTCTAGGAATTAAAAACTATTAAAAACTACTTAAATTGCTAAAAAATACAAATTTAACTAGGAAAATTTTGGAAAATTAATTTTTTTACTTTTTATATTTATCTTAAACTAAGAAAAATGAAAAATTATTTTTTTGAACTTTTTCTGAATTTTTTGTATTAAATGCTGAATAAAAATGCTTAAAAACTACTTTAAATTAAGAAAAATAGCAAACTGACTTGGAAAAATCTGAAAATTTCAGGAAAACTCTAAAATTATATTAGGAAACTAGTAAAAATGGAAAAACAGGGTGTTGTGTGTGAGAAATTGCAACTGCTATTGGAAGTGCTTAGAAATAAGCACTTCAAATAAGCCAAACACCACAATAAGCTACCCACTTTTCACAGAAGCTCTAAATTTGCTAAAGTAACTAAATGCAACCAAAAACAACAGGCTATATCCTCTGAATTACAAGATTGATCAGATTTGATAATTTGAGCTTATAAGCTAAACAGGTTCTGTGGGGTTACTTTGGACACAAGCACAAGCTACATATTAAGCTAAAACTGAAAACTAGCAATTGGAACTTATCCTAGACCTGGTTGAGATCAAGTACAACAAAAACTAGACTTTGAGAAGCAGTTATAAGCCCTGTGCAACCTTGCACAAAACTGAGAAAATCCCAGTTTACAATGAGCCCTGTGCACAGGGCTATTGACTCCTAAAAGAGAAGCAGTTTGTAGCTTATACAAAAATTGTAAAATTATACAAAAATGGTGATAAGCAAGAAGACCAGTTGAAGTTTTTGAATCAACAAATTTCACTTGATAAGACCCAAAGATGAGCTCAAGAAAAATCCTCCTAACTGAGCTCAAAATGGTTTTTTTGCAATTTTGACTTTTGAAAGCAGTTGAGAACTTTGACCAAAATGAAATTTGAAACCAATTTGAGGACTGGTGTTGATGTTATATGATGTAATGAACACAATGCAAGCAATGTTTAACACTTTTAAACACAAATCCAGAGATTGCAAATCCAAAAATCCAACAGATAAGCAATGAGACAGATTCAAAGACAATTTTGACTTTTGGTGGTTTGCAGACCCAAACTAAGACAGTTAAGAGCTTAAATGAACAAAACAAACATAAAACCACAAAACCTAACCATTGAATATACCTAAAAGATAGACAGATCAGCAGAACCAAACACACCTTTAACTATTGTTTTGCAAACTAAATCTATACTAATGACTGAACAAGCATAAGTTATGATCAAACTAACTTTACTTAACCTAATTACTACTAATCCAACAGGTTTTAACTATTTAAGACCTCAAAAACAGATTATGCTACATAATTTGAAATTGACTTACAAATATCCATAGCCACAATGGCTTGCCAACAGTGAACCCAAGGATCTCTAACCTATCCAATCCAACTCAACTAACTATAAATCACCCCAAATCCATGCCTGCATCACCCATCACCATTTCTGCAACATTTTTGCCCATTTTTGACTTTTATTGACCAAACTTCTAAAATGCTTGAAACTTGATTACAAGCTTACAAAAAGCTATTATAAGCTTATATAAGCTTGTTGGAGATTGAAACTGAGCTACTAAAAGCTTAAACAAAGGAGTTTGAAAATAAAAATTCCAACAGTGGACATAGATTATGGAAATTGAACATAAACTTGAATTGATAGTGGAAATAAGTTACAATACAGCTGAATACCTTTGTTTGATACAAATAAGTTTAAAAACACAACTGAAAACAATTTAAGACATTACAAGCTAAGAAACGACATACATTTATGAAAAATAAACTAACTACTTGCTTCCTCTTTGCTTCTCTTCCCTTTTTATACATCCAATCTTCTCACCTCTCTCCTCTGAGTGTATCCCAGCAGTCTTTTGAGCCATTGGATGGCTAGAGACAATCTTGGCCTTTGGATCATTTTTGGCGGGAAACCTAGTTTGACCTGTGGGCTACTGTATTTGCAAGTAGGGGGTGGCATTTATTGTAGAGGGTTGTGATGATGAGGGGGTGTTTTGAGGAGAAAAGGTGAGGTGATGGTGGCTGTGTTGCAGGCACAAGTTGGGGAAGAAGGGATAAGGCAGTGGGGGCGGGTAATCTGTTGTTTGACTTGGTTTTGACCAAAGGTCCAAAAAGAGTAAAGACAGGGGGTCCAAAATGTATAAAGGCAGGGGTCAATTTCATTTTGACAAGGCTTATGTTTAGGTAATATGACAAGGACTAAACTTGCAAATCTGATAAGACCAAGGACCAAACCTGTAATTTTCCAAACTTGTTTCAAGGGACCAAAATTGACAAGCTTTGAAAGTTTAGGGACCTATCTTGTCATTATTGAAAGTTAAGGGACCTAAGTTGTCATTTTTGAAAGTTAAAGGACCAAAGTTGTAAATTTGTAAATTTAAATCTCAAGGACCAGTTTTGACAACTTAAGAATCCCTAGGGACTTTAAAATGATATTTCTCTTTATTTGGTTTTACCAGGGACTGTTTTTGACAACTTTTGAAACTTGGGGGACTAAACCTGCCAATTATGCAAACTTGATACGTTTTTCACCAGATTTTGACATTTTTGCATTTAAAACACATAAAACACTTATTTGTGATATTTTAATCATTTAGATGCATTTCTGAGTGTTTTCAGATGTTTTTGCAGTTTAATTGGTACAAAAATGATGAGTATTTAGACACTCATCAATCCCCCACACTAAGATATTGCTAGTCCCTAGCAATGTTTTGAGAAAAATTAATGGGTTTCATCTCTTTACCAAAAGCCATTACTTCTGGAGTAGCCAAATGTTTTAGTTCAAGTAAGAACCTTAGTACACCGATAACCAAATGATTTTGAGCAAATCACCAGCTTTCAACGGTTTTGATTTGTCTTTACCAGAAGCCGTTTGCTTCTGGACTAGCCAACTCTTAGATAAATTATCAATATTATCTTTGGTGAGTCGATTACCAATTATGGTTTTTCCACTGCCTTTACCACAAGCCATAAACTTGCGGGCTAGCCAACTCTTCACTTTTAAGGATATGGTGAGCTGAATACCATACAATTTTGGGCAAATTGCAAGCCGTCAACGGATTTGAGATATCTTTACCAAGATCCGTTTGCTCCTGGATTAGCCAATCCTTTTGTTTATTAGACAAGGTGGACTGATAACCATAATATGAGTAAGTGCAAAACACTTACTCCAAAAAAAAATTTGGCCAAAAATGGGGGAATTGGGTGGTATAATTACATGATAAAATTCGTGAGAATTCCCCCCCACACTAGAATTGAATATTGCCCTCAATATTCAAAGTACCGGCGGTTATGCCGAAACATAGAACGTAAAAGGGAAATACTACGACCATTATTTAGAAAGATGATTTTTTTTTTTTTTTTTTTTTTTTTTTTTTTTTTTTTTAATTTTTAGAAGACTTATATACAAAACATGTGGGGCAACCCCCCCCCCCCCCCACACTAGGGTGGTAGAAAGTAGGAAGAAGAAGCTAAAATGTCAAGTTTTGTCACACAAGCTAGCCACTTGTGAATGGCTAACCGTAACAAACTTCAGACAGCTCAGAAATATGGGTGACAACCCATATGGCATGCTACTGTTTTTGATTACCGAGTCGCTAGCTTGACTCGACCCCGAATTCATTTGTTCATGGGGAAAGTAACGTGGAAAACCAATCTCGATCGGACTTTCGTTCACAATGTTAATAAACATATGAACATCAGAAAGTTCCACCCCGACGAGATATAACCGTGGTATTGTTAATAGTAGAAACTATAAAGGATGATACCGGGGTCAAAGATGGTGTCCTCATTCCCGAAAGAGAAAAGGGAAAGAGCAACCACACCATCTATGAAGAATGGAATAAAGACGTACATGAGAATGCAAGTCCATTCCTCATCAGAAAGAAGCAAATCACCATTTTTGACATTTTTAAGCTTAAACTTGAAGCTTATATGGTGATTGTCAGTAAGATGTCCGGGAGGGAGGGTGGGTAACGGTTCTTCAATCAACAGATTTTCTAGAAAAAGGATGTCCCCCTCCGAATCAAAGTAAGTATTATCAATTCCTGTTGGAATTGACTCATCACTAAGAAAGGCATCGACTTCATTCCAAAAGTTGTCATCTTCCTCATCAGGAGTGAGAGAAGGGATGGAAGAGTCGGGAATAAGACTAGAAGATGATGGATCATTTTTGAGCAATTCATCAATGGGAAGGATGTCTCCCATTGGATCACAAATATCATCATCCAATTCAGATGAAACTGAAGAGAGTTTGGTTTCATCCACAGAGTTAACAAACTCGATGCGACAAACTGATTCCGGAGGTGGGACAAGTGGTGTGCTCTTAGAGCTAGCAGTTTCCACCACTTCCGATGAAGTCTCCGATTCAAGATCATCATCATCATCAAGAATACTCTTGACTTCCCTGGTACAACTTTCAAACCATTTGTTTGAACCAGGGTTTATTTTCAAAGCTTTGAGCTCAGCACGTTTTTGAAAACTCCTCTTAACCGTGAAATTTGAGAGTGTTGCATTGAATCTTTCAGATCTTTGATCAATTGTGGCAACACTCTGTTTATACAGAGGTTTGGAGTTCTGGTTGATTTTTAACGTGAGCTCTTCGTTGTCAACCCGTATGGTCAACTCTTCAGCAAACACCTCAATCAGAGCACGACTCGTTCTCAAGAAAGCTCTCCCTAAGATGAGGGGAACTCTAGGATCTGCATCGAAGTCTACAACAACAAAGTCAGTAGGAAAGTGAAACTTTCCCACTTTCATCACGACATCCTCGGCTATCCCAAGTGGACGAGTTATGGTACGGTCCGCTAGCTCGAGTGTCATACAAGTGGATGAAAGTTTAGGAAGAGACAGTTTCTTCCATACTGAGAGTGGCATGAGGTTAATGCTAGCGCCAAGATCGGCCAAGGCGGAGCATTGAACCATCCCCAAGAAATCACACGGGATTAAAAATCTGCCCGGGTCTTCAAGCTTTTTGGGAAGCTTCTTGAGAAGGACCGCTGAGCATTGCTCATTAAGAGGGGTTTTAGCCATCTCAGATAGCTTATCTTTGTTGGTGAGTAAGCCTTTAAGCGTGGATGCAAACTTAGGCATTAGAACGAGAGCATCAACGAAGCTTATATCAAAGTGTAGCTCATTGAAGATTTGGAAAAAAATTTCCATTTGCTCTTTGTTTTTGTCTTTGAGCTTCTCATCATTCATTCTTGATGGGTAAGGAAGCTGACTAGACTTTTGAGCCGGGATGGAAGTGTTTTCTGGCTCAGAATTTGTCTTCGGAACTTCGGGTTCCGGACTTAAAGCTTGGACTACCGAAGGTGGGACGTGTGCGGTACTTCGTGGGCTTGAGAATTGCACCTTGTCCGTTGTATCCTTGGTAACTTGACTCACTGCTCCTGGTGGAGGAGGCATTGGAGTCGAAGGTCCATTGTGCGTCTTACCACTACGAGTGGTGACGGCTTTCAACTCGGCATTTGGATTAGTAATTGTATTGCTTGGGAGTCCTCCAGAAGATGATGAAGCTTGGTTCATATTCATGTTCATGAAACTGCTCATCATATTCTTCAACTCATTTGTCTGCCGAGACATTGTGGTATCAATTTCCTTCTTTAGCTCAACCCTCATGTTATTGATCTGAGTTTGCATTGAACGTATGCTTGACTCAGTAATTTTCATGAAGTCATTTGGTGGGGGAGCATGAGAAGGTTGTTGATAACTTTGCTGATTTGGAGCTTGATATGGTGGGTTGTAATTGTTCCTGTTTTGATTGAAATTTTGAGAGTTATTGAAATTTTGTCCTTGATTCGGAACAAAGCGATTTTGATTGCCATGGTTTTGCACAGGAGGAAAACCAGGTGGTGTCATACCGCTAGATGCACGGTAATGAGGATCAGCTTGTGGTCGGTATTGATTGTGGTTTACCGAAGCTACGGGAGCTTGGTAAAAGGAAGCATCGGTTGCTTGACAATCATAATACGCATGCGGACCACTACAAGTTTCACACACCTTGTTTACGGCTTTGATTGGTTCTGGCTTATGAATTTCGCTTTTGATTTCCTTAACATCCTTAATCATACAACGGATGGCATCCGTTAGAGCGGCTATCGGAGCCGCTAACTCAGAAGAGTTATTGGATGAAGAAGCAGGAGGGTTAGGAGTATTGACTTTGTTGCGAGAAATAGGAACTTTTGATTTTTGCTCGCAAATCTCAATCACATCTTTAGGCTTACGATTCAAGATATTGCCACCGGCGGCTGCATTCAAAGAATCTTGATCGTTACCGTTCAACCCATTATAAAAGATATTGACTTGTTGAAGCTCCGTGAATTCATGATGGGGGCATTTCCTGAGGAGATCCTTGAATCTCTCCCATGCCTCTCCAAAGTTTTCATCGAAATTTTGACGAAATCCAGAAATTTCATTTTTAAGATTAGTCGTCTTTGATGGAGGAAAGAAATGATTGACAAACTTTTGAACAAGTTCCTCCCAAGTTTCGATGAATCGAGGGGGTTCTTTTTCCAGCCAAATCCGGGCTGTCCCCTCAAGTGAGAACGGAAATAGCATCAACTTGATGACTTTTTGTGGCACATCCTTGAAATTGATAGTTGAAGTCAACTTGTTAAACCAACGGATGTGTGCATACGGGTCTTCACGATCAAACCTGTGGAATTGATTTGTAGACACAAGTGTGATCAAATGTGTCTTCAATTCGAAGTGATCAGAATTGATTACTGGTAAAACGATGGCATCTCCATAACCCTCGGTGGGTGCTTGGAGCATTTCCGCCATAGTGCGTTCGTCTGCCATTTTGTTGTTTGAAATAGTACGAATCTCGGGTTCGACTATTTGGGCAGCACGTCTACGAGAACGTCGTCTAGGAATTTCTGCTAGATCACGAAAAGGACTCAATGATCTAGAAGAACGAGTGCGCATGCACTATAGTTAACTCTAAGAGATCTCAGAGTTAAGGAAGGGAATTATGAAATTGGTGAAAATGGAGTGAGAAGAATCTTTTTGGGTTTTCTGGTTCTGACAAATATATATAACAACAAATCCAATTAAAACAAGATCGAGGCAAAACAACAGTGAACTTAAACCAATAATCACAATATGAATGGCTTCTTTGAAAAAGGTACACCAATCACAAGGACACAAAGGCAAGTTTTAAATCTTTGGTTCGGGAACTTATTATGGTCGTACCCCCAGTTAGGTAGTACACTGCCTTGGTTTGCGGTGGTAATCTTTTATGTTGTTGTTATTAAACTCAGAAAACGACAAATCTTTTTGTCTTTTTATATTTGATACATATATAGAAACAAAAGAAAAATATGTTTGTGTTTTATACGTTTTTGGCTGTTTTTGGGTTTTTGGATTTTTTATAAGAAAATATGGATATATATATAGATGATAGATGGATGATATGAACAAAGAGTGAGTATCCAAACTACTAATCTGCTAAACGAAAGATAATTAGCATAGCTCCCCGGCAGCGGCGCCAAAATTTGATGCGTGCCAAACAGTCAAGCTAAATCACTCAAGCTTGCCACTTGTGAATGACAGACCGTAATCAGCTTAAAACTGCTTAAGCACGAATGCAATGAAGATCAGGAGATTATAGTGTTTCCCCAGGTCGTTATGTCCCAACGAGCCGTGCGAGAATAGTCAAACGTTTAGTGATCGAGAAGATTTGAACAGATAAGGAGATATGATTTATTATAACTACAGAAATAGCCAACAAATTACAACGGCTTAAATGCAAATTAAAGGAAATTAAAAAGATAAAAACTATTAAATAAACGCTATCACTATTTTTACAATGATGTTTTTGTTTTTATGTTTTTATAAAACTTAATTTAAAACTACGTTACGTACAAATGAAAACGTGAAACTTACACAATATTAATCCTAAAAATATGAAAATGATATTTTTACAAACCTAATGATAAAAGAAAATTTTAAGAAAAAGAAAATTAATTTTATAACTAATTATCTAATTATTATTAATTAAAAACTATTTCTAACTATTAAATAATAACCTAAAATACAAGAAAATAGGAAATAAAGCTAGAAAAATAAAATTAAGACTTAGAAAAATCTAAAATAACAAAAGAGAATTTTCAAAACTATTTTTATATTTTTCTGATTATTTTTGGATTTTCTAGGAATTAAAAACTATTAAAAACTACTTAAATTGCTAAAAAATACAAATTTAACTAGGAAAATTTTGGAAAATTAATTTGTTTACTTTTTATATTTATCTTAAACTAAGAAAAATGAAAAATTATTTTTTTGAACTTTTTCTGAATTTTTTGTATTAAATGCTGAATAAAAATGCTTAAAAACTACTTTAAATTAAGAAAAATAGCAAACTGACTTGGAAAAATCTGAAAATTTCAGGAAAACTCTAAAATTATATTAGGAAACTAGTAAAAATGGAAAAACAGGGTGTTGTGTGTGAGAAATTGCAACTGCTATTGGAAGTGCTTAGAAATAAGCACTTCAAATAAGCCAAACACCACAATAAGCTACCCACTTTTCACAGAAGCTCTAAATATGCTAAAGTAACTAAATGCAACCAAAAACAACAGGCTATATCCTCTGAATTACAAGATTGATCAGATTTGATAATTTGAGCTTATAAGGTAAACAGGTTCTGTGGGGTTACTTTGGACACAAGCACAAGCTACATATTAAGCTAAAACTGAAAACTAGCAATTGGAACTTATCCTAGACCTGGTTGAGATCAAGTACAACAAAAACTAGACTTTGAGAAGCAGTTATAAGCCCTGTGCAACCTTGCACAAAACTGAGAAAATCCCAGTTTACAATGAGCCCTGTGCACAGGGCTATTGACTCCTAAAAGAGAAGCAGTTTGTAGCTTATATAAAAATTGTAAAATTATACAAAAATGGTGATAAGCAAGAAGACCAGTTGAAGTTTTTGAATCAACAAATTTCACTTGATAAGACCCAAAGATGAGCTCAAGAAAAATCCTCCTAACTGAGCTCAAAATGGTTTTTTTGCAATTTTGACTTTTGAAAGCAGTTGAGAACTTTGACCAAAATGAAATTTGAAACCAATTTGAGGAGTGGTGTTGATGTTATATGATGTAATGAACACAATGCAAGCAATGTTTAACACTTTTAAACACAAATCCAGAGATTGCAAATCCAAAAATCCAACAGATAAGCAATGAGACAGATTCAAAGACAATTTTGACTTTTGGTGGTTTGCAGACCCAAACTAAGACAGTTAAGAGCTTAAATGAACAAAACAAACATAAAACCACAAAACCTAACCATTGAATATACCTAAAAGATAGACAGATCAGCAGAACCAAACACACCTTTAACTATTGTTTTGCAAACTAAATCTATACTAATGACTGAACAAGCATAAGTTATGATCAAACTAACTTTACTTAACCTAATTACTACTAATCCAACAGGTTTTAACTATTTAAGACCTCAAAAACAGATTATGCTACATAATTTGAAATTGACTTACAAATATCCATAGCCACAATGGCTTGCCAACAGTGAACCCAAGGATCTCTAACCTATCCAATCCAACTCAACTAACTATAAATCACCCCAAATCCATGCCTGCATCACCCATCACCATTTCTGCAACATTTTTGCCCATTTTTGACTTTTATTGACCAAACTTCTAAAATGCTTGAAACTTGATTACAAGCTTACAAAAAGCTATTATAAGCTTATATAAGCTTGTTGGAGATTGAAACTGAGCTACTAAAAGCTTAAACAAAGGAGTTTGAAAATAAAAATTCCAACAGTGGACATAGATTATGGAAATTGAACATAAACTTGAATTGATAGTGGAAATAAGTTACAATACAGCTGAATACCTTTGTTTGATACAAATAAGTTTAAAAACACAACTGAAAACAATTTAAGACATTACAAGCTAAGAAACGACATACATTTATGAAAAATAAACTAACTACTTGCTTCCTCTTTGCTTCTCTTCCCTTTTTATACATCCAATCTTCTCACCTCTCTCCTCTGAGTGTATCCCAGCAGTCTTTTGAGCCATTGGATGGCTAGAGACAATCTTGGCCTTTGGATCTTTTTTGGCGGGAAACCTAGTTTGACCTGTGGGCTACTGTATTTGCAAGTAGGGGGTGGCATTTATTGTAGAGGGTTGTGATGATGAGGGGGTGTTTTGAGGAGAAAAGGTGAGGTGATGGTGGCTGTGTTGCAGGCACAAGTTGGGGAAGAAGGGATAAGGCAGTGGGGGCGGGTAATCTGTTGTTTGACTTGGTTTTGACCAAAGGTCCAAAAAGAGTAAAGACAGGGGGTCCAAAATGTATAAAGGCAGGGGTCAATTTCATTTTGACAAGGCTTATGTTTAGGTAATATGACAAGGACTAAACTTGCAAATCTGATAAGACCAAGGACCAAACCTGTAATTTTCCAAACTTGTTTCAAGGGACCAAAATTGACAAGCTTTGAAAGTTTAGGGACCTATCTTGTCATTATTGAAAGTTAAGGGACCTAAGTTGTCATTTTTGAAAGTTAAAGGACCAAAGTTGTAAATTTGTAAATTTAAATCTCAAGGACCAGTTTTGACAACTTAAGAATCCCTAGGGACTTTAAAATGATATTTCTCTTTATTTGGTTTTACCAGGGACTGTTTTTGACAACTTTTGAAACTTGGGGGACTAAAACTGCCAATTATGCAAACTTGATACGTTTTTCACCAGATTTTGAAATTTTTGCATTTAAAACACATAAAACACTTATTTGTGATATTTTAATCATTTAGATGCATTTCTGAGTGTTTTCAGATGTTTTTGCAGTTTAATTGGTACAAAAATGATGAGTATTTAGACACTCATCACGAATCATACACAACAACAACCACACAGTTGTACGAGACTGAAAGCTACGTATTGCAACAGAATCCTTAAAAAAACCCTAATCAAAAGCAATACACCACCTACCAACTTTGCCCTCGTGTAAAGAAACGTAGCACAAACTATTCTATGAAGAAACTGAAACGTCTTTAGCAACCGACCATTAGGAAAGCAAATACCAAATGGCCACCGTCGTCGGCTGTTACGTTCTGGAGGCTCAGATTGATTAGTAATCTCGAAAACCGAACACATCCGCCATGGCTGCAAACGTGATTGTTTGCCCCGCCAAGGTGCAGAGGTTCGCGTCTTCAATAAAACCAATGCAAATCCATCATCGCCTCTTATGTCCAAAGACAGCAAGACTGTACCCGAAACCCGTCATGGCTGCAACCAAATGGCTACCCCGCCAAGATACGGGTCTGGGCAAGCCAAATTCGATTACCCAAATAAAGCAAATCAAAATCAATAGCACCCAAAAAACTGATCTAAACGCATCGGATCAAAAGAAAACCCGAATAAAATTTACCCGAGATTCAGTGCAAAGAAATGATAACATCAACTTATCACAACACGTGTTAACATAACGCCGTAGAAGAAAGAAGAGTCATCACAACACGTATTAACATGAGGTGAGGCGATAGAAATAAGAAACGGACCTCTCCCGTACAGTAAAAACCAAATGGCCCAAATAGGTGCAAAACCAAACGCCCCAGGTATGCACCGACGTCAACGACCCAAATATGCACGTACGTCACCGCCTTTCTTATAAAATTCCACCGTCGTTGCTCTTTACATTAGAGATATAATGAGCTTATGGGTTTAAAGTCTAAGGTTGGTTTTATATGGGCTCATCAGTTTTAGGATAGACATGTTCATTGAGACTGCATATATACATTTTTCTACCACCAAATAGGTCTGGTAAATGTGACTTGTACAGAGCCTACCTTTTGCTTGGATGCAGTGGCGGATCTAGGAATCCGGAGAAGGGTATGCATTATTTCACTAAAAGATTTAGTTCGGTTTTCGGGTTGGTTTTTTCGGGTTAGGCTCGATTTTCTTTTATAGATTCAAGCTATACAAAATTGATTTGGCTTATGAGATTGGGTTATTCTAACTGTTTAGCAAAAATGGTTTGGTTTTGGTGTTAATCAATACTATTTCTTGTTTTAGTGTTAGCTAAATTCTAGATTTCAATCACGAAAATTAAATAAAATCTGAAAAATTATCAACAAGTGAAGGGTTATTTGCATAAAAATGAATCATACTTGCCACCTTTTGTCATTGTATGTTGCGTACTATTTTTTTTCTCAACTTGACACTAACTTTTTGAATTCGTGTTATTGTGTGTACCGGTGACCTGCTTAACCTGTTGGAGGCGGTCAAGTTAACGACCGTAAATTTTATTATTGCACCGTTAGTCTTTTTCGTTTGTTTTTAACGACCGTTATTATATTATTGCACCGCTAGTCCTTTTCGCCCGTTTTACACATTTTCTTCTGTTTTTACATGTTTTTGTTCGTTTTTACACGTTTTTGTTCGTTTTTGCATGGTTTCGTCCGTTTTTACACGTTTTCGTTCGTTTTTGCACGTTTTTACATGCTTTCGTCCGTTTTTACAGTTTTTGTTCCTTTTTACACGTTTTTTGTTATCTTCGCCCGTTTTTACACGTTTGCACCGTTGGTCCTATTCCCCATATTTACACGTTTTTGCACGCATTCATCCATTTTTCACGTTTTCGTTTGGTTTTTTCACGTTTACGTCTGTTTCTACACGTGTTTGTTCGTTTTTGCACGTTTTCGTCTGTTTTTACATGTTTTCGTTTGTTTTTGCACGCTTTCGTCCGTTTTTACACGTTTTCGTTCGTTTTTACACGTTTTCGTCTGTTTTTACATGAACAAAATAGGATTCTCAACATCACAAAGTTGACCTTAACTATAGAATTTTTCAGACTAATTTTCCATATCCAACAAAATTTTTGACCTTAAAGTTTTCTAACGTTCGAGTTCATGCTGCACGCACGCAACTATATATTGACACTTGATATGGACCACACTTCTTACTTTACAGCGTCTCAACATCACATAGACGGCTTTCTCAAAATCACAATGGTGTTCTTAAAAACCAAATTTTATACGGTTTTCTAAATTCCACAAACTTTAATCAATGTATCGATTGCCAACTGCACAGATCAAACTGGAATTTGACACATGATTGACCTTTAATATCGACCCGTTTTCTTAGTTAAAATCTTACATACTAAAGTACAAATCACCCTTTTGGTCACATATATATAGATGAGCGAAAGTTTTGCAAACTCCGAAGAATGAGACCACACAAATGTAGAACGAAGTTATTGGAGGGCAATCTCGAGCTAACTTTGGTATCTCCGGGAAGAGCTGAGCGAAACTAATTAATGGCAACTTTCTATTCTTTTCCAATTCTAAATACCTTTAGCTTTGAGCATAACAATAAAATCCAAAATCACTACTTTCAACTTTTAGAAGATGTACGAACACATAAATGTTTGGATTGGAATACTAAAAATGCACTAGTCCACATTTACCTTATATCCCACATAGGTAGAAGAATGAACATGTTTTTTGATTATATACTAGGAGGAGAGTTATTTTACATACCAAAGTTTTCTTACATACCAATGGACTAATCTCCACCATCCATCTAAAAAGAAATCAATGGCTGAGATTAAAAGCATTTTATTATTTCACCTATTTTTTATAATTTAAATATCTTATAAACCGTTAACCGTTAAGTGAAAATATTTACACCGTCGCGAAGAGCATTTAATTATCTTTCTATAGACGGGCATTTTGATATACTTTCGAAAAAAGGAAAAAAAAAATCTTTTTTCACGTTTTTTCATCTTTTTTTATGTTACTTGAAATTTGCATGAAAAAAATCATATATGATTAAACATTAATTTGAATATCACATGTGATATTATTGTTTTTTTTTTTGAACGGCAAATTTATTAGAAGACTAGCAAGATGCTAGAGAATTACAAAGAAATGGAACTAGGACATTTGATCCAAGAGATCCAATCAAAGTTACTTTTACATCTACTAGAACACCAAGTATAAGACAACAAGACAATCTCGTCAAAAAGTAAATCCAATCGCGGTTGAGAGCTTCCAAACAGCACTTGATTACGGAATTTACAAATCACCTACCACATGACATAAAAGACTCCTTCTAACACACTTTTCCTCCTTTAGAGAGACGAAGAACATGTGATATTATTGTTAAATCATATATGATATGTGATATCACATATGATATGATATGTATATCATATGTGATATTACACTAATATCACATGTGATATTACATATCATATATGATATAACACTAATATCATATATGATATAACACTAATATCACATGTGATATTCAAATTAGTGTTTAATCATATATGCTTTTTTTAATGCAAACTTCAGTAACATAAAAAAACGAAAAAACTTAAAAAAAAAACAAAAATACAAAAGAAAATTTTGTCGAAAATATATCAAAGTGCCTATCTATAGAAAGATACTTAGATGCTCGTCGCAATGATATTTTTTTTTCCGCTTAACGATTAACGGTTTGAGAGTTATTAATATTTGAAAAAAGAATATGAAAGTGGGTTTTTTTTTAATTGTTGAGATTAATCTTGGTATTTAAATAATCTTTTGTCCACAAATAATCTTAAATCATATACCAGAGTGTACAACAATAATATGTGTTAAAAGCACCATTATTTGCATTTGGAGTTTTCTTTTGAGTTCAATAATTGAATTGGACACGAATGAACTCTTCATCAGCAAAATTTGTATAAGTTTTTGGCCTTTTAAATTTTATTTCTTAACACACGTACTCCAGAAATTTTAACTTCTTTGCTCGCAACCCCTCGTACTTGATGTTTAAACCTCCAATATAGAAAATACACTAAAAAGAACTTATGAAGATTAGCATAAAAGGCCACTAGACTCAAAAGTCCATATTTAGTTTACAAACCCATAACACATTTCAGTACCTTCCAAGGGCACCCTTAAATGTACACACCTAACAAGGTTTAAGCTTTAAGCCTATGACTCTTGTGAGGGAAACAAGGACCTTACCACTAAACCATTTGATAGTGGTTTAGTACATGTTGAAATTGGTCGAATAAAATACATCACAAACTTTTTGTCTTTAGAAATATTTATATGTTAGCACAATTATATCCATTTGACAATGTGTTGTTGCTTAATAAATATACTTTCACTTCACAAAATATCAGCAAAAACAAATCACCTCCAACAAAAACAAATCACCTCCAATTTCAGTTATTGCATTTTACTATTTAAAATATGATTTTATATATCATTTTAGTCATCTTGTAGCACAAAAAAACCCCTAACATTAGCCTTTTTTTTTTTTTTTTTAAAGAAAGGATTAGATTTCCGATAAGAAAACCCAAAACTATCAATACGCCATTGAGCTAGTCAACTAGTTGTCTCAACATGATATCAACATCATTCACTTTAGCAAACGCCACCATAATTTCATCAAAACAATCGAAAATCTCATCGAACAACAACTCCCCGTTCTTTGCCAGCTTTACTACTGATGTCTCAATTATACACACTAGTACATAAAGATTGTACGCACTCCATAGAGGATCTCTTCCATTCTTCGAAACATAAATGAACACATAAATGGTATGGATTGGAATACTAAAAATGCATTGGTCAACATTTAGGTATCTTATTAATTTGTTTTGACAAAACCATTTCATACTTATATCCCACATAGGTTAAAAAAAAAAGAATTGCTCTTTGCTTTATATACGAGAGTGAGTATGATTGATTTGTGTTAAGAATACTATTAAGTAATATAATGGATCTGAAACTTTCTTTGGAGTTTAATAATTGAACTGTCAAGTTTGTTTCAGTTTCATTAATTGTATAAGTTCTTAACCTTTTTAAGTTTATTTAAACTTAATTTTTTTAACAAGTACTCCAAAACTTTTATTAGCATACATACGCACTCATCAAGTTCGCTAAACAAAGACATAAAAGCTATTAGCATAACCATATTGATTCCTTTCATTGAAACGAATTCGTACATGTACACAAATCAATTATCAATATGACAAAACACCATGTAAAAGAAGGAATCTTGAACCAATCGACTTATAGAAACCTTTCTTCACACGTGTCTTTTAAGTCCAACACGTCATATTTATCAGCAGCCCTTAGAAGATCTAGTTTGTGCTTGATAAAATCTTGATGTTATGTATTTGTATATATGTAGCTAAGAAATGCTTGACAAGCTTCAATGGTCATGTTGGAAATGTTAATGGCAGACATTTCTTTTTTTCTTTTAGGTCATGTGGGAACATGCTATGGAAGTCTCGTGAACGTGCTTTAAGAACTTCACGGTGTGCCTCAATGGTTCTGTTGAATGCACATACGGTAATGCCGATGTGGATACTTTTAAATAGCTTTTTCTCTACGGAGGTTAGCGTTGTTGAAGTAGTGCTGTTTGTGTAAGCCCCTCACTCCAGATATGATGGAACGAGATTCACCTCCCTCTTTTTACATGAACAAAATAGGACACAAATCGTCTCAACATCACGAAGGTGACCTTAGAAACCGAATTTTCAAACTAGTTTTCCATATCTAACAAAATTTTATTTATTTTTTTTGCATTAAAGTTTGCTAACCTATGAGTTCATGTTGACATGTGATATTGATCCATCTTGTTACTTTAAAGTGTATCGACGTCAGATAGTTGGCCATCTCAACATCACCAAGGTGACCTTAAAAACCAAATTTCAAGTTTTCCGAGTTCTACAAACTTTGATTGAAGTTTTGACCTGGTATTGACCCATTCTCTTAGTTTAAATCCAAGGTAATGCCAACTGCATGCAAGAAACTGTTGACACCTGGTATTGAGTTATTGACCCATTCTCTTAGTTCAAATGTTTTCTGAAAATAGTGAATGTGTAAATGGAAAAAGTCTTCAAATACTGTATAGCTCTTTTAGAGCTTGTCGTGTGCTGGGAAGCTTGAGCTTACAAAACTTTTTGGTAAGTTGCTTCGTAAGCTCCCATATGCTAGTGTCACTTGTTTAGAACTGAGTGTAATGAATTTTTTATATGCCTAATTACATATATCAATTAGTTTATACACCGAAATTTCATTGTTGGGTCAAAATAAATTGTAAGGAACATTGAAATATCATGGTCTTTTAGTTGTATAATTGAACCAAAAAAGGAAGAAATACTTGGGAGTTGATCATATTAACTCTTACAAAACAGTTTATGTTCAATTATCTATACTACATATAATGAGTGTAAAAATAATTAATACTTTTATTAATTAATACTTTTATTAAAATAATTAATACTTTTATTAAAACACATTGTACAACCAAATAAAAGCATATCTACCAAATTAAAAACAACCAATTAAAACACCCCTTATTAAAAAGTATAATAAAATTTTGATTTAAGATCATTTGAGGACAAAAAATTGTTTACATACCAAGAGATCAATCTCCACCCTTCATTTTTATTTGATCTAATGAATGAGATTAATCCCAACAATTTAAAAAACCCACTTTCATCATTTTTTTTTTCAAATATTAATATCTTTCAAACCGTTAATCCTTAAGCGAAAAAAAATATATCATTGCGACGAGCATTTAATTATCTTTCTATAGATAGGCACTTTGATATACTTTCGACAAGAAAAAATTTCGTATTTTTCACGTTTTTTTTTTAAGTTTTTCGTTTTTTTTACGTTACTGAAATTTGCATTAAAAAATCATATATAATAAAACACTAATTTGGATATCACATGTGATATTAGTGTAATATCATATATCATATGTAATATCACATGTGATATTATTGTAATATCACATGTGATATTAGTGTAATATCACATATGATTTAACACTAATATCGCATGTGATATTCAACTTAGTGTTTTATCATATATGATTTTTTTCATGCAAATTTCAGTAATGTAAAAAAAATGAAAAAACGTGAAAAAAACAATTTTTTTTTCTTTTTTCAAAAGTATATCAAAGTGCCCGTATATACAAAGATAATTAAATGCTCGTCGCGAAGGTGTAATTATTTTCGCTTAACGATTAACGGTTTAAGAGATATTTAAATTATAAAAAATAGGTGAAATAATAAAATGCTTTTAAATCTCAGTCATTGGTTTCTTTTTAAATGGATAGTGGAGATGAGTCCCTTGGTATGTGAGAAAAGTTTGGTATGTAAAATAAATCTCCTCTTTAATTTTCACAATGTACAATTTAAACAAGCTACAACATAATCCAAAATATAAAATAATTAAACACACTAATTAATATTATTTTTAAAACACCGTAAAATGAAAAGTACATGTTATTATACACATTATACAAATTAATAAAACAAACAACGCTTCATACAAGCTAACAAGTTGATGGTTTATATAGTTTTGAAAACCGGACCAGACCAAATGGTTCAATCAGGAACCGGTTCGGCTAACCAATAAAAGCCATCCGAAAACGAACCAAAGAGGACCCGTTGAAACCGATACAAACTGGTGGAATTAGGTCTCATCGAGATCTATTTATCTGGTTAGTCGTCACAGGGTACCCGCCGCCGAAACGTGCAGGTACCCTGCTATACTATATATAAAGGAAAAACCAAAAAGTAAAAAGTGAAAAGTTGAAACTAAAAAAAGAAATGTTGAACACATATTTCAAAACGAAACTATTAATACACATCGAAAACAAGGTAGACCCGGGACGCTTCAAACCCGGCGGGTTGACCTTGTTTAATTTGACCCGTTTTCGACCCAACCCATCGGGTTGACTTGGTTTAAATCGACCCGTTTTTCGACCGGAACGGTTCAACCGGTTGAACCACCCGGGTCGAACCGGGTTTCAAAACATTATGTTGAATCCCCAAATCTTTAAACTTTTATTATTTTTCGTTTATAACCCATAAACTTTTTTTAATCACTAAACGATCTTTCACTATAAAATTCCATTGCTATGCACGGGTACTCGTCTAGTTCTAATAATAATCGAATCAAAAGAATGTAACTGATGTAATTTTTACAAGAATGAACTACCGTTAACGAATATCCACGGATATGACCTGGAGGATCACACATAACTGATATAATCGTGTTGTTTTGTGTAATCCCTTAACTCCAAATGGTATGAGATTCACCTCCCGGTTTATACATGTACAATATAGGATTTAAAGCGTCTCAATATCATGAAGGTGACCTTAAGAACATAATTTCAAACTAGGTTTCCATGTCCAACAAAAATTGTACTCCATAGAGGATTTCATCCAATCGCTTATGTCACTCAATAATAACGTACTTAACATCAATCATCCAAGTAGCTTCCATTATTCAAAAGATAAATGAACACATAATTTATGATCATAAGTCTCGAGCTCGAGCTCATTTCGAGCAATATACTTTTAGCTCGAGTTCAACCCGTATCATATTTTAACAAGCTAGTTTGTTGAGTACATTAGGCTTGAGCTTATTTATTATTCTCGTTTATATATATCTATACTATATATAAATGGCGGACCGGCTGATGACATTTTTTGAAACTTGAAAAACTTAAAAATGTTAACAAAATTCACAAATCCTCAAACTTTTAAATATTGTTTAATATTCAAATCCTCAAACTTTTATCATTTTATGTTTATAATATGTAGAATTTGTTCTCGCAATGACTACAAATTGAATCCGTAAGTGTTGGGGTCACACCTAAAACCACAAGTTCGCATGTATAATTATTTGCCGCTATACATCGTTGTTTTGTTCGGATATTCGTTTAGTAGGTATAAATATGCAATTATACGTGATATACACATATATATAGCTAAGGCTAGAACTCGCTTATTAAATGAGCATCAAACAAGGATTGAGTTCACGTTCGAGCTTGTTTAATCTTGTATAATTTTAAGCTTTTATAAGCTTGGCTGGTTACAAGCCGAGTTTGAGCTAAAAGAATAAGGCTCGAATCGAGCTCGAGCTTCGGCAATCCTGGGCTCGATTCGGCTTGGTTCTACCTTTATTTGCCAGTTATTTAATGAATATTTTAATTTTGAGGATAAATTTTCGCTAAATTCGTAGCGGCTTAGGCCGAAAGTAGTGGGCGTGAGTGCTCATTAAGTGAGGCTCACCTCACGCGCGAAACCCAAAACAATACCACACCTTACGTGTGAGAGGGCAAGAAAAAGGAAGGCAAATGTGAGCCAATCACCTCTTGGCAACCATGCATCCCTTTTGTTTTTAATATTTTTTATTTGATTGAGTGTGTGTGGGGTATTTATGTAGGGTATATTTGTATAAAGTGTGAATTTTCAACGAGTCAAGTTCAGCGAAAATGGAGAACTTCATGTATATCCCTCTTTTACTTCAAAATTACATATATATATCCAACACAACTTAAAAATTACATATATATCAATCTAAAACTTAAAATTTCATATATATCCAACCTAACTTAAAAATTACAAATATCTAATTTAAAACTAAAAATATCATATATGTCCATTTACCTAAATTATATATATTTAAAACCTTAAAATACATATTAAATGTCAATTAATTTTAAAATGACTATTATACCATTGTTTCTCTTTCCGTTATAATCACACATAACGGTATTAGTCGGCTCATGTTAGTCAAGTTTGGGTCAATTCGGGTTGAGGTTAAAAAAACATATAAGAACCCGACCCGAATATACCTGAACCCGACTAACCAGGGTTCTAAATGGAGTCGGGTTCGGGTATTTTTTTTAGCCTAAACCCGAATTGACCCGAAACCGACTAACCCGCCCCGACTAACACCCATATGTGTGATTATAACGAAAAGAGAAACAATGGTATAATGGCCATTTTAAAATCAAATAATATTTAATATGTATTATAAAGTTTTAATTATATATAAATTTGGTATTTGGACATATATAACAATTTTAAGTTTTAGATTAGATATATATGTAATTTTTAAGTTACGTCAGATATATATGAAATTTTATGTTTTTGATTGAATATTTATGTAATTTTTAAGTTAGGTTAGATATTTATGTAATTTTGAAAAAAAGAGAGATATATTTGAAATTCACCCTAATTTTTTTTATAAAAAAAAAGTATATCCTTGTACTTAGAAAATATTTTGGCCTCATTTTTTTTTTTGGTAAAATATTATTTGTATAAACCTTGGAAACAAAAGGTTAGGGTTTTGAATTATACCCATCTTTTTCAATGGAAAAAACTGCTGGAAATTTGTCCGATGATGTCAGGCCATGTCCTAAATCCTTACACTCAGTTGTCTCAAATGACGACCTTTTAATCGAAATTCTACTCAGGTTACCAATACTCTCACTTGTTTTATTTAAATCCATATCGAAAAGATGGTTGTCTCTTATTAAATCCCAAAATTTCACCAGAAAACTCGACCCCCCTTGTGGTCTCTTCCTCAAGTTTTACTATATGCAACCCAGGTGTTATAATAAATTATATAATTATGATTTTCTGCCTTTGGATATCCGTATTCCGAGTGATACATCCTTTATTTTTGGTCCTAAGGCACCGCCTGGTAGTCCTGATATTTTGCAGTCGTGTAATGGTTTGCTTTTATGTCTTTCGTTAGCGTATAACGAATTATATGTATACAATCCGTTTATTAGTAAAATGTTTAAGATGATTCCTAAACAACGTAATGTGACATTTGATAACGATGATGGTATCAGTGGTATGAGAATGGCGTTTGATCCTACTAAATCACCTCACTATAGAATCATTCATGCTGAAATAATGCATACTGATGCTTTTGGTTTTCGGGTTAAAATAAATACTTACTCTTCAGAAACGGGTGTTTGGAGTGCTTGTGATGATTGGTTTCCTGTTCAAAGTTTAATTTGTTTTAAGGATGGAGTATATTGGAATGATGCCATTCATTGGTTAAATGATGCTAGTGGGTCGGATTTGCATTTCAAGTTAGATATATCAAATGAGCGTCCGGTTTTGACAACCTTAAAAACCCCTTTAACCTTAGATGGAGCGGGTTTTCATGAATGCAAGATGTTTGAGTCTTGTGGTTGTTTGCTTTTTGTTGGTTTCTATGTGCTAACATAATTTGACCAAGTCTGCAAGACGTGTCATAGTCAATGTATGTTTTTCAGTTCAATGTTAGATGTTGTTTCAAGAACAATGTGGGTTGGATTTAGTGCGTATAAAGTATAAACACTGCTACGCATTCAAATTATTTGTCTTCAATAAAGTGACAAGAACCACATCCGTAGTTTACTAATAAAGTAATGATCCCCTGTGGATTTAGTTGCAATTTGATACCTTACAATGTGCCAACAAGAAAGATCAGATACATGAAGCATGAATGTAAAGAACATGAAAATGACGACAAAGTTTTTTTTTGCTATTCAGAGTTTTGAATTTACGATAAAAAAGCCTATTATTGATAAGCAGCTTTCAACCAAAACAAACTTACAAAAACTCCATTTTATCTATAAAGCAGTTAGCGAATCCCTGATGCAATTCTTCAAGCTGAGAAAGCTGATCAAGAGCCCCAAAGTCACGCTTTAAGTTGCATGGTATCCCTATTTTTCTAAAGGATAACATAGTGACCAAAGATAAGCAGGATCTTATGCTTCATGAGCTGGTGGTGCCTCGAGATGCTGGCGTGTTTAAGAAGTTGAGAGAATCAGGGGCGATTATACTTGGGAAAGCAAGCTTGAGTGAATGGGCTATTTACAGAAGTTCCAGTGCACATAGTGGTTGGAAACTTGGAATGCCAGAGCCAACAAGCAGTTGTAAGTGCCCTAAATCTTTTACCTAGCTTTATTGTTTGGCACATTCACAGTTTAAGGGGTGTTTGGGTTATCTTATTTAATAGGGCTTATGCTTATTGTATTGTAAGAACAAGGTACAATAACCTTACCCAAACACACCCTTAATAACATAGTTAAATAAGCTAACCCAAACACCCCTTAAGTAGATTCATCTCGAAAGATGACAACAAGTTAAGTAGGTTTAATGAGATTACCAAACTTATTTATTCTTCTTGAATTCTGATAATTTTATTGCCAAATCTGAAATTGGGATGATTTTGTGCAAGAGGAAAGCTGAATTCCACACTTCTTGTATTTAGATATTTCTCGAATTTGTATAGAACCCGTACGTAATAACGATGAACCCATGTGGTTTAAGCACCGGGTCAGCTATACCAGTTGCAACAAATGTGGCTAGTGATATCCATTTAACTTTGCTTAACCATTGTTGGCGAAATTAGACTAATGTGCAGGACAGTAACATGTTGTGTATGTCCTTCATGCCCTTGTGGGTTTTGATAAATATGATGAAATGGCAACTAGAAAAGTTTCAAATACATTCTGAAAGGTGGTTATTTAAAACACCTAAAACGCGATGGGACTTGAAGGAAAGAGGTTAGGATTAATGTGGGCTTATCCCGACTTCTGATTTAATATTGACACTGAAAACTAGAATAAGTTTGAGAAACATTTCTCCATATTAAGGTAAGCATTTATGTAGGGAAATTTGGAAAACTGACATCGAACATAACACTTGTTGCCAGCTTGACTCACCACTTTTCAGCTTCTTATCCCTAACTTGTGCATCCAAGTAGTTATTCTTAGTACATGTTGAAACTAACTGGTAAAGGTTTACCGTATTCAGGTTATCAGGGGAGGGCGAGCTTTTCTTGACTCAGATGTATGCGGCCTCACCGGGTTAATACAGGGGCCATTTCCGACCCTTCCCTGACCACCCCCAGATGTTACCTAGCGAGGTCTGAGCCCTTGACCTCTTGTTAGGAAACAACGACTTTACCACTAAACCATTTGACAGTGGTTTAGTACATGTTGAAACTGGTCGAATAGAATACATCGATCACACACTTTTTTGTCTTTTAGAAAATAGTCAATTATGGTTAAAAAAAAAAAAAACAGTAATAGCACAATTATATCCATTTGACACTGTCTTGTTGCTTAATATGAATCAAGATTCTCTCGAATGGACCAAAGCTCCATACGAAAAAAATATACATATTGAGAAAGTGAGCTTTTTAATGAGTATGAAACTGGGCTTAGTAGTTGAGGTGAAAAACATATAAGTAGTTACAAATGTTCAAATTATAAGCAAATTAAACATATAGCTAGTAGTACAAATACTCCATACGAATTTCTTAGCAAAATTATAAAAATCATAATCATAGGGTCCATGCCATAAAGTGGGTTTGGATGATGCTTGATGAAGGCATGATATCTATTTGATGAAGGAGGTATAAGGGTGGTGGCAACCATCCCTCACCATCCCTCACTATCCACCAATAACATTCTTCCAACTCATCTCATCCCCACACCACCCCTCACCATAGATTTTTAGTGGCAACCATGTATCCTTACCCCTCACCATTTTTTTTTTTTTTTTTTTTTTTTACCTTTTTATATTTAAAATTATATCAAACAATATAATAAAAACACATAATATTATTATTATTACTTAAAAGAAAATTACAAAATACTTAAAAGAAAATTACATCCTAAAAAACGCTTTAATTAAAAAACATACTAAAACACATTTCTAAAAATCACAAGGCCATCCGTATTTCTCCGCGATCTCACGTTTTTGGGCAAGAGTGACCGCTAGTATATTTGGATCGTTTATGTGATTGTGCGGTGTTTGATATACTTTCAACGCCCTATACTTAGCCTTTTCTTCCATGACACGGATTTTTGTCGCCATAACCTTTTCGGCCATCTCATCCTTTGAAGCTTTTTGCTCCGCCCTCTTCTCCAATATTTGTGTTTTCTTTGTTGTGTAGTTGTCGAAGCTCATAGCAACACTACCCTTTGACGACGATTCGCTTTCGGCCTTTTTGCCCTTTCTTTTTTGAATGCGAGGCATCGTGTCGTCATTGAGATCCGGAATCACAGGGTTGTCATTACTTGCGGTCTCGTAGTGGCCGGATTCAGACGACTTTCTCCGTTTGTCGGAATGAGACGAAGATCCTTGCGCTATATCTGGTTGTTCCAACCATTTGTCTTCTTGCCTAACAATCTCCCATGCTTCAATATGACTAAACGACTTGCCATTTTTAGTTTTGTAATCGGCCAAGGCATTTTTCATGATGTCAACATCGCTACAACCACTCTCGCGAAGACGATTCTACAATTACATAAGTAAAAATTAATATGTAATTGATAAAAGTATATAACTACAAAATATTAATTCATATAAATGTAAAAAGTATATAATTATAAAAATTACTTGTTGGATCCACAACCCATTAAAGACACCCATTTCGGCGCTCAAACTTTTCCACTTTGTGTTCAAGCCGTGATGTGTACGCGTAGTGTTTCGAATGTTTTGCTTGAAATGCTCATGAATTCTTCTCCAAAAACCTTCTCTATTTTGTTCATTCCCGACTGCTCTACATGTCGAGATGTGAACCCAAGCTTTTGCCAACGCCTCCTCTTCGGCCGGTGTCCAAGATTTCTTTTCCACTCTATTTGGGTTTCTTTTTCGTACTTCTTGAACTTCTTCAATTTCTTCAACTTCTTCATTTTCTTAACAATATTTTAACAAATAAAAGTATAACATAATAAATTAGTAGAAATAAAAATTATTACAAACAATATTTTAACAAAGAAAAATTATACCGATTGGAGGTTGCGTTTCGGGAATAACAATGTCATCTTCTTCATCATCCACACTATATAGCGGTAGTTGTCGTTCGACACTTGTTTCACGTCGCGAAGGAGCGTCACGGTACTCGAACGGGTTGAATTCGCTTGTCAATTGAGTTGGATTGATTGGTGGTTGCGGATAATATTGTGGTGGAAAGTACGGTGGAGAAGTCATTTGAGGTTGATAATATTGGGGTTGTGGACTCATTTGTGGAATGTACGGAGCGGGTTGTGATTGAATTCGTGGACGAAATCGGGAACCGCGTCCACTTCCTTTGGATGATGAAGAAACATTTTTTGATTTTCTTGGATCCATGATAAAAATTGTAGAAATTGGTATAAAAGTTGATTAAAAGATAAATGATATAAAGTATTTTGTTGTGGTGAAAAATATGTTAATAAAATGTGTATATAGGAAATGAAATTTTTTTTTTAACCGTTGCCCAACGGTCTATATTACCGTTCAACGTTCGATTTTTTCCTTTGCCCGCTTCGAGTATATTGCCCGTTGCACCATGACCCCGCTCGAGCCCGCATAGGTGGCGGCGGTGTAGCCGCTCGGGCTGGCCAAGCCCGCAGCTCACCCCGTGCCCGTTGCCACCACCCTAAGGTATCATACCTACATCAGGCTTCATCTGAACCCATTAATGGATCTATCTGTGTTTATTGTTTTTACAAACTAGATAAAGGATGTTTGACGGCTGAAAAAAAATATAAGCATGACCAAAGTGTGAGGGTGTGTGTTTTTGTAAGACCTAGGTTACTAGGTTTTAAGAAATTGGGCTTTTTTGGATATGAAACTGGGTTTAGTTAGTTGGGCTCTTATACACACTAGTACATAAAGATCGTACGTACTCCATAGACGATCTCTTCCATTCTTCGAAAGATAAACAAACACATAAATGGTATGGATTGAAATTAGAGATGCAAGCAAGGCTGTCAAGATCGCGATCCCGCGTAGGATCGTTTTTGTCTTTGCAAGATCGAGATCGTAGGATCGGATGGCGATCCTACGATCTTACCGATTTGTCATAGTTTGTAAACAAATGATAAACGAGTCAAACTGTTTTACATTTCTACTCAACGTCAAAAATAATTTCATATAATATCCTTTTGAAAATGACAAAGTTCAAATTTCAAACACCAAAGTAATAATAAAACACAAACAAATTAAGTTTCAATCGTTAAATTAACAATTTAACGGAATAATATTACATAACATGAGTCCTAAATTGCTCAAAACTTACGAGCCATTTACATGATTTTAAGGTTCATTAGAGGCATTCCAAAACATACCTTTTGATTAGTTTAATCACGATGAACTAAAGTAAATTGAATTCTTAAACACTTTTAGACTATAATCTATTTAGAAAAGTAGAAAACTATGTATAAACTATAATTTATTTAGAAAATGAAACAATAGTGGTTTACTTGTTAGACATTAGTAAAACACACGTTTATTTTTTGGCCTAAGCAAGTGAGATAGACTTCAAAGATAGAAAAAGTTAAAAAAAAAAAAAAAAAAAAAAAAAAAAAAAAAAAAAAAAGTTGACTTGGATCGCGTGACGATCCTACGATCTTACGTGCGATCCTACGATCTAACTTACGATCCTACCACATATGCGATCCTACCACGATCCTACACGGTTTTAGCTAGCAAACACGTAAACTCGTACGATCTTACGAGTTTACACGCGATCTTGACAGCCTTGGATGCAAGTATAAAACCGGTTAGACCGGTTTTCGGTTTCAACCGTGGACTAATTTTTTACCATTTATGTAACCGGTTTTTTCAATAACCGGTTTTAACATCATTTTTTTTACTTTTCTTTAACTAGTTGTTGCTTCGAAAATCGGTTAAAAAACCGGTCAAACATGTGGTCAAACTAGCCGTTGTAAAAAAAACCGGTTTTAACCGGTTAAAAAAACCGATTTTTTTAATGTTTGAGTAACGTCTTTTTTCTTTTTTCTTTTTTTTTTTAAAAAAAAAAAATATGATTTTAAGGCATGGATTTGCAGTATAAATATATCTAATGGGTTAATTTTGAAAACACATCAAAAACACTATGATATGTCTCTTTAATCTCTCTGTAAATATACTCTAATCTCTCAAATATCTATTTAATTTCTCTCTAATGGAAAACTCACAATCACAACAAGCTTCCACCAATCCCTCCGTTGGAACTAGCATTGCACGAAAAGTTTACACAAATGATTATGTGCGAATTGTCTAATTGCGATTTGTGTGTTATGAATGATGGGTTGGAAAAGGCGCGTTGCAAGAAATGTGGGAACTTTTATAGCCCATCGTCTAACACTACACTAAGGACTCATAAGAACGGTTATAGCGCGGTTAGCGAAAATGATACATCACAAGGTATTATTGGCGCGGATGATCAAGTTATTATATATGATTTTGATGCGCTTTGAGATGCTTTTACGAAGTTTGTCATTCAACAAGCGCTTCCATTCAACCACTTCGACAACGCCAAGCTTACGAAGATCTTCAAAAAGAGGCTACAACCGCGGTATCAACAAGTAAGTCGTACTACTTTTAGAAGTGATGCTTTTAAATAATGAGAAACGGCTAAAAAAAGATATTATTGATGGTTTTCGTGAATATAGATATAGTGTTTCTATAACTACGGATGTTTGGACCGCACCACATGGTACGTCAAATTCTTATCTCGCCGTTACGGCTCATTGGTTTAATCCCGAATCTTGGTTATTAATGAAACGGACAATTGCTTTTAAACTATTTGGTTATCCTCATACGGGATATAATTTAAGAAAAATTTTACATGACACTTTAATTGAATATAATTTTTCTTTTGGTAAGGGGATTATACCCGATGAATATATTAATAAAAAAATAATATGAGTTAGTACATGTAAGAGTGGCGATGAACCACTCTTAAAAACTAGAACAATGTGCCATGAACAGGCTCATACGCACAACAACCAAGAGAAACAAAAGACCTAGAGTGCAATAGAAAAGAAAATTAATGAAAAAACTAATCGCCTCTAGATCATGACTAGTAAAATGGGATTACTCCTCAATTGCTAGCTTCCAATTTGCCTTCATTCTATCCACTCGAGCACTTTTCTTGAATCTTATAGATGCAAGCTTTAATCTTACCGTGTCAATCACAGCTCTTGTAACATGCTCTGGATTCCTTTCGCATTTTGTATGGATCCGATTGTTCCTCTTTTGCCACACAAAGTACGAACTTGCAGCCAAGACTAGCCGACCAACAATGGTCGTAACGTTAATACGAGATGACCTTGGTATCATCCAATCCATGATATCTTCCTAAACGGGTGAAATATTTGGAAGATCAGCCGCTTTAAGAACTAGCGTCCACACTTTAGTTGAATAAGAACACTCAAAAAACAAATGCTCATGCGTGTCGGGTTGAGATTTACATAACGGACATCGAAGCTTTGTTAAATCAACATCCTTTCCCACGTCTGATGAGTGTGTAAATACTCATCATTTTTTGTCAAATCTGAACTGCAAAACACTTAAAAACGCTCAGAAATGCATCAAAATACTGAAAATATCTCAAAATTGTATTTTATATGTTTCAGATGCAAAATGTTTAAAATCAGATGAAAAATGAGCTAAGTTTGCATAATTGGCAGTTTCAGTCACCCGACTTTCAAATCTTGTCAAAAATAGTCCCTGAGCACTTATTTTAAAAGAAAAGTCACCAAAGGTCCTTTTGAAATCATAACTTGTCATAATTAGTCTTTTGGTGAAAAATGTCAAAAGTTTTGAGAAATTACAAGTTTAGTCCTTTGAGTTTCAAAAATGACAAGTTTGGTCCTTGGAATATTGGAGATTGTCAAGTTTAGCCCTTGGATTATAATTTCAGAATGTACATTATTGGTCCCTGGAAAATCAGACATGGCAGAATTGGTCCTTGGTTTTTATGGAATTGCAAAAGTGGTCCTTGTATTAATAAACAAACTTGACCCTTGAACCCTTTTGTATTATGAGCCCCCTGCCATAAACCTTTGAACCCCACTTGACCCCCACCATATGAACCCCGTCCTTTTTAATATATAAAAACCAAACTGACAACGCCTCCTTCTTCTTCTTTTTCCCTCGCTTTTCTGCAAAACCAGCCACCAACACCAACATCACTCCACCCCTACTCCACGCCTTGTTCCCCCTCCAAACACCTAACAGCCAAAACGCATTAAATGCTTCCTTCTCCCGTACACTCAATCCACCCCAGTTGCTAAATCCATTTTGGCGCCAAAATCGAATCAATGGCCAAGATTGTCTCAAGTCATCCAATGGCTACAAATTCAAGTGGGATTTGCTCAGAGATGTGAGAGAAGTACTTTTGCTATAAAAAGAGGAAGAAGAGAGAGTAGAAGAAGTAGTACTTAGTTTTATTTTTCACATATATGTCGTTTTTAATATTAATGTTTTAGTATAAGTATCAATCTGTAATCTTTTGTTTCTATGTACTAAACTCAAGCTGTTTTATCAATATAATCTGCTTTCAAGTATCAATTCAAAGTTTTGTTATAGTTTCAAGTTCTTATGCTCACTGTTGAAAAATTCAGTTTCAATCTCTTATAATCAATGCTCCAAGTAGCTTTATTTTACTTCAAATAAGCTTATTTAAGCTGTTTATAGCTTTGAGTAAGCTTATAATTCAGTTTCAATCAAAATTGGTGTTTGGTCAACAAAAGTCAAACTGAGAAGAGATTTTGGTTAAGCAGGCATGGAAGTAGATTTGGGTTGATGCAGTGTGGATATGGGTTGATAATTGGTTTAGGATAGTGGTTACCTGTACTGTTTGGCAAGCCATTGTGGCTGGGACTTTTGTAAGTGTTTGAATATTATTTGGTACTGCCATATTTGCATTAATAATTTAGGAGCTATTTGATAATTGTAGTATTGTTAATTGTGTCATATAAGTAGTTTAGATCTGTTCTAGTATAAATCATAGCTTGGATTTGAGTATTAATTAGAGTGTTAGCAAAATCAGTAGAATAAAGTGGTGTTTGGATTTTCTAGCAAAACTGAGATTAAGGGTATTTCAGTGGTTAACACTAGTTTCTTTAATCTTACTTAGGTGTGATAAAGTCACTTTGGTCACTCATTTGCACCCTAAAATAGCCAAAGTCAAATTTGCATTAAATCTGTCCTAGTGATCACAGTTGCTTGTCAGTTGGTCAAAATGAGTGTGTAGGTTTACATTACATAGAGATAGCTTGCAGTAGTTTCATTTCATCACAAAACATCATATTCAGTCCACAAATTGGTTTCAAAACTCATTTTAGTCAAACTTTACAAAAGTATCAAAAGTAAAAAAAAAGTGAAAAACTCAGTTTGTACCCACCTTGGGTGATTTTTCATAGATTCAATTCTGGGTCAAATCAAGTGAAACTTTGGGTTTAAAAACTTCAACTGGTCAAGAATTGGAAAATGATTTTTGGAAATTTTTTGTAAGTTCTTATAAGCTCCAAATCAGCTCCTCAATAAGCTACTTTTGCCCTGTGCACTGACTCAGTGTATACTGAGTGTGCACAGGCTTCTTACAGAGCTTGTCACAAGCTCAATAGAGCTTATCTTGGTCTGGTTTTTGGTTTTTAAGTAGCTAGCCAGGTCTCCTTCAGGTTCCAACTTCTGGTTTTTAGTTTCAGCTTATTGGGTAGCTTATTCTTAGGCTGCAAAGTGGTAGTTAAAATCTGTTTTAAGCACTTGATTTCAAATCATCAAATCTGTGTAGTCAGCACTTAAGAGGTTTAGGATAGTTGTAATTAGTTGCTTTCTAGTAGTTTTAGCTTATTATAACTTCTGTAATCAGTTGGTGCTCATTTGATACCTTTAGCTTATCTTGAGTGCTTATTTTTAAGCACCTTGCACTGCAGTTTCATAATCCTACACATAAGCTAATGTTTTTATATTTTTCTTAGATTCAGAATATTATTTTAGACTTTTCTTGAATTTTTCATATTTTTATAGCACTGTTTGCTATTTTTCTTCATTTAAAATAGTTTTTAAGCCTTTTTAATTAGCTTTTAATACAATTAAATCAGAAAAACTTCAAAAAAATAAGTTTTCATTTTTCCTAGGTTAAGATAAATATAAAAAGTCAAAAAAATATTTTTCCAGATTTTTCATAGTTTAATTTGTAATTTTTAGCAATTTAATTAATTTTAAATAGTTTTTAATTCATAGAAAATAGAAAAATAATCAAAAAAATATAAAATTAGTTTTGAAAATTCTCTTTAGTTATTTTCTAAGTCATAATTTCATTTTTCTAGCTTTATTTCATATTTTCTTGTATTTTAGGGTATTATTAAATAAGTAAAAAATAGTTTTTAATTAATAATAATTAGATAAATAGTTTTAAAAATAATTTTCTTTTTCTCAAAATTTTCTCTTATCATTAGGTTTGTAAAAATGTCATTTTTATATTTTTAGGATTAATATTGCTTCAGTTTCACATTTTCTTTTGTACGTTACGTAGTTTTTAATTTAAGTTTATAAAAGAAAAATCAAAAACATCATTTTAAAAATAGTGATAGCATTTATTTAATATAATTTATCTTTTTAATTTTCTTTCATTTTTCCTTTGTCATTTAATATCAATCATACCCCTTTTTCCGTTCAAATTCTCTCGATCACTATTCGTTTGATTATTCTCGCATAACTCGTTGGGACTTAACGACCTGGGGAAACACTATACTCCTCTAGATCTTCATTGCATTGGTGTCTGAGCTGTTTGAAGTTTATTACGGTTAGCCATTCACAAGTGGCTAGCTTGTGTGATATAACTTGACGGTTTGGCACGAATCAACGTCCCATTGTCGAAGTCTATCCTGAGTTTTGAGACGTTTTCACATAACGAGCCATAAATTTATGGCGTGTCTTGGTATACCGTAAGTCGACCATACCATACGATACCAATCAATCTCCTCTCCGCGTTCCCGGATTGTGTTCCAAACTTCATATACAGAAAACTCAGTTAACACATCATCATGGTTTCTCCATAATAGTATATCCTCATGCACATGATCAAGAACAGGAACATTAACTTGATTTAATATTGGGAAGAGATTATACCATGAAACAGGCCACAACCAAGCACCATTTGAAATAATGTTTACCACTTTATCTTGAAGAGAAAAGCCTGCATTAGTCACACGACGGTAAGTCAAGTGGTTCATCAGGGGACAATATTCATTCCAAATATCAATCCAAGCTGATACCTTGTCACATTTACCCAGTTTATAATGAATTTGATTTCTAACACGATTGCGTATTTGAAGAATTTTTCGCCATCCCCAACTCACATTAGTCGTTAGACTTACGTCCCAAAAACTCCTATATTTCAACTTGTAAGCATGGATCCACTTCACCCATAAAGACTCCTTGTTAGTTAACAACATGTATATGTGCGACGTCATCAACGCGACATTGAAGTTTTCTAGACGACGAATGCCTAGACCTCCTTCAAACTTAGGAAGACATACATCTTCCCAAGCCACTTTAGCTTTGCCATGTTTCATTTCACCTTGACACCACAAGAAACCACACATAAGCCGCTCAATATCAAGAATAATACTGGCCGAGAGACTAAAAACGGATGCCCAATATACATGCATAGATGATAAGACCGACCGAACAAGTTGCAACCTCCCTGCAAACGAAAGCCACTTTTTTTTTTTCCAGTCATCTATTCTTTTCTTAACCCGTTCCATAAGAATTTTACAATCTTTATGTAGGAGACGAGACGATATGAGAGGCACTCCCAACTATTTAATCGGTAAAAACCCTTCTTCAAAAGGCATGAGATGAAGAATAGAAGTTTTAACATGTTGAATAGTGTTGCAAAAGAACACGGTGCTTTTCAGGATGCTAGGAACCAAGCCCGACGCAATATTAAACTCATCCAAAGAATCCATAACCACTTTAGCCGAATGAATCTCTCCATGAGCAAAAATTATTAAATCATCCGCAAAGCAAATGTTAATAATTTTTTGTTTGCTACATTTATTATGATAAGTAAAATTATCTTCCTCTCGAACCCTCCGCTTCAAGATAAGAGTTAAGATCTCCATAACTTACGTGAAAAGATAGGGAGACATAGGATCCCCTTGACGGATCCCACGTTTTCCTTTAAAATAGCCATAAAGATTGTCGTTGACGTTAATGGAGAACGATGTACTAGTAACACAAGCCATAATCCACTCAATCATGCGAGAGTGAAAACCAAAACCCAAAATCTTTCAAGAATTTCCAACTTACAGTTTCATAGGCTTTCTGGATATCGATCTTGAATGCACATCTCGAAGGACCTCGGTTCAAGTGGTAATTGTGTATTAACTCTTGAGTTAACAAGATGTTATTCAAAATGCTTCTTCCCGAAATAAAAGCCGACTGATTATTGCTAACAACATCTTCTAAACCATCCTTAATACGATTTATAATGATCTTACTAATACATTTGTAAATAACAATACAACACGAAGTAGGACGATAATCATTAATACGAGACGGTGTAGATATCTTTGGCAACAAAGCAATGATAGTATGATTGCTTTCCTTCAACATTTGGCTGTTCGTGAAAAAGTCTTTTATAGCTCTACAAATGTCACATCCTACTACATCCCACGACTTTTTAAAGAAAACCGAAGTGAATCCATCAGGCCCCGGGGCTTTGTCATTCCCAATAGAAAACATGGTTGATCGAATTTTAGAATCAGTAACATCACGAATCATTAGACCAGCACGGTAGGAGTTCAAACGTTTGGAGAACAACCCTTCATAATTTTAATTGTTGGTATCACCTTCAACTCCTAGGAAGCCTGTATAATGATTCACGAAAACAGTAGGCACCAAGTCACCTTCATACATATTGTTGTCATGCCCGTAAACACAGTTGATACGACTCCGACTAACAATAGCTTTGACAGAATGATGAAAGTACGCCGAATTGGAATCTCCCACGCGAAGCCATTCAAGCTTTGCTTTCTGTTTCAAAAATCTTTCTTTATAAAGTAGAGCATTCGTATAAGCTGTGATGTAAGAAGCTTCTTCCTCACGAATCACACTAGAAGCTGGGTTTTTATCAAGCGCCTTTTAAACCTCGTCAAGTTCATGTCATAAATTCTCAACCCTTTTATGAAGGTTACCTTGCGAGTGCATCAACTTACATATAGGTTTTTTTAGTAACCTTAACTTGTTTGCAAGCTTAAACATGTTATGGCCATGCACATTAACACTCCAGTTATCTTCCACCAACTTCATAAATTCATGTTTATATGCAAGAAAGTTGAAAAATTGAACAGCTTAGGTTTATTTTTCGAAACCTTGTACATTTTCAAAACAGCAGGGGCGTGATCTGAGATTCGATACGGTTGGAAAATTGCATGAGAACCAGGGTACACATTAGTAAATTCGAGATTACATATTACCCGATCAATATTTTTCAAAATTCCCAACTCACCTTTAGGTTTCTGATTCCACGTAAAATGCAACCCTGAACTATTCACATCCATGACTTCAATATTATTCACGCATTCGTTAAACTCTCGCATAGATATGTTAATATCTTTTGAGCCAAGGTACGTGTCTTCAAGGAAGAGTGAAGCATTAAAATCTCCCAATATGACCCATGGCCTGCCACGAACAAAATGTTTGTGGATATCAAGAGTTTGCCAAAGCTCCCTACGAGTTGCATAAGAGTTTGATTCATACACAAATGTGCAGAGCAAGACTTTCTGATCTGTTTTCAAAAAAACTTGAGTATGAATTGCTTGGCTTGTACAAGACAACACCATAACATCTACACACTCATCATTTCATCCTAAAATTATGCGAGAGCATTTAGTACAAAAATTCCCATTCGAAACCCATTTCCACTTCACACACACCTTAGAGCAGACTTCATCTAGCTTCCCAATATCAACATGAGATTCTAGGATCGCGCAAACATTCAAACAATTCTCATTTATGAAATTACGAACCTCATTTTGTTTCGAGGTACGGTTCAGACCCCGTATATTCCATGAGGCAATGCTATACATTATGACCGGTTTTATTGGGAGTGCTTGCCCTCTTTTTGGTCGCTTGATTACCCGCCACATATTCCTCATATTCATCATATACATTTACCACATCATCATCATCCAGGTCTTCAAGAACTTCAATCGTGCTTTCCTTGATAGGATTTTCCTCAGAATGCCCCGTTCCACTCGTTCCTTCTTGCACCAAGCTTTCAAACGCGTTTGATAACTCAACAGGTTGCTTCACATTTCTCATACCAGCTGGTTTGGACACTGTTCTATATACCAAATTAGACTTTGGTTGAAACTCAAAATTCCTATCAGATTTTTTCTTTCCTTTGTTACGCGTTTTGACAGTTTGAAACCCATCATCATGAGCATCTAAATTATTTTTAGGCACATCTTTGACAATATGAGGACATTTCTCCTTCGAGTGACCAAATATTTTGCAAGTAGAGCAATGTGGGGGTTTCCATTCGTACTCAATATTTACTTTTTTCGCATGTATACTCATCACCCTCCAACGTGGGCACAACCACAGTCACTGATTCTTTAAGATCATTTTCAGCTTGTATTTCAATCATTGATCTTGTGTAACTACTCCTGCCCCACGAATCATTACACATAATACTAGTGTATGAGTCGAGCATTAGAGGATTCCCAACCTTTGTTGCAATGACACTCAACCCGTCGGCTGTGAAAGCGGCCATTGGCACATCATGCATCTTCACCCAACAGGTACACTCTTATGATTTTTGTGAAAACTATAAGGGGGGGGGGTTGAATAGTTTTCCCAATTAAAACTATGTTTTAATTTATTTAGATCGATTTATGTCAATCTATTTAGATGTGTATGTTGGACTTTGATAGATAGATATATAAAAGTGTAATGGAAGATAAAGAGTAAGAAGCACATAACCACGACACGAGTATTTATAGTGGTTCGGCTACAAGGACACCTTCCTTGCCCTACTTCACTCCTCGAGTCACCTACTCGAGAGTTCGTAATCACTACACGACACCAACTCCTTATGGCGGAGAAGCCTTCACAACGTCGCCTACTATTTTTCCGGTACTAGGCTAACCACCGGGTTCTTTCACACCAAGGTGAACCACTCCTAACACAACGTCGCCTACCCTTTATCCCGTACTGGGCTAACCACCGGGTTCTTTCACACCAAGGTGAACCACTCCTAACACAATGTCGCCTACCCTTTATCCGATACTAGGCTAAGTACCGAGTTCCATTACAATGGAGGAACTACTACCCAACACTACACAACGCCTAACCCCAAAGGAGGCCAACTCCTTTTTACAACACCATCTCAATATCCTTGGATCTAATACTAATCTATCTTGTACATCGAAGCACTCCATATCGAATGTACACCTTAGGCATCTTTCACTAATGCCTTTGACACGATACTTCAGCACCTTTCACTAATGCCTTCAACATGGATCTTCAGCACTCTTCACTAGTGCCTTTGACACGGACGTTTGACACTTTTTACTAATGTCTTCGTCTTGACTATTTCGAAATCCTTCACTAATGCCTTTGACACAACGCTTCTATATAGGAAGAAAGAACTATCAACAAGAGAACTTTAGTAGTCTTGATGATGACGAAGCATGGCAACTCATGGACTTGAGCTTGTTTAACTTTAAGAGGTGGTGATCTCGCCTTTAAGAGGAACCTAGAGAATCACACAAAAACAAAAGCAAACTACATAGAGAAAAAATCACTACTATTCCACGGATCCCACGGATCCCTCCCTTGAAGGATCCGTCCAGTGTATTACTGGGTATCCGTGGGACACTCCCTTTTACCCATGGGTTTTGGGTCATGGGTCATGGGTTATGGGTTATGAGTGCCAAGTAGAATCAATGTATCTACAAGATGCAATGCATCTAGTCCATGGCACCAAGGGTACAATGTATCTAGACATTAGGTATGGGTCATGGGTTATGGGTACCAAGTAGATTCTATGTATCTACAAGATGCAATGCATCTAGTCCATGGTTTTGAGTGCTCACCAAGGTACAATGTATCTAGACATTGGGTATGGGTTATGGACTTTGGGTTTTACCCAACTACATTCAATGTATTTGGTCAATGGGTCGAATACTTCAGTTTCTACCCATTTACATTACCCAATATACTACATACTAGTTATGTGTATATTTACCCAAATATGTAAACACTAGTTGTTGTACATATGTAATACTAAATCATAAAATCACTTATACTTGTTTTATTGTTTTATGTGAAAACGTAAGTGTGTTAGAAACTATTAGTTCAAACCATTTACGTATTTTATTTGTTTCGTTAAAATGATTTTACGTTTGTTATCGACAAAACATTAGAAGATCGTAAAATATAAATAAACTTTTTTACGGCTTATTTGTATTAACAATTTTCCTTAGTAAGACTTGCCGTTGGAGACCATTTAATCAAAATCATAGGTACGGTTCGTATCATCCACGGACCATTCTCTAGAACATCATCCATCCCCCTTTTAGTTGCAAACTTAAAAAAGAAAAACCCCTTTGCATTTATCATTATTTTTTGAATCCCATCATGCATTATAAACGTAGTTTTCGACTACAGGGAATGCTATCCTCTTACCTATGAAGTATCTATATATTGTGTTACTAAGACGGTCATTTACTTCCATCACTGACGATATAAGTATCATAGCTTCGAAATCGCTCGAACTGGTAGCTTCAAGTTTTCTGAAATTAACTTTGGGTTTCACTTTCTCAGTAACAACAACATTAGCAAAGGAGACACGTTTACCTTCCTCATCAGCCCTTGAGGACTCTTGAACCATATGGAGCATATCAGTATTATTGGCATCTTCCTTATCAACCCTTGATGACTCTTGAACCATATGGAGCAAATCAGAATTTGTATTACCTTTTTGAGCATCCATATTCTTTATCTTATCACTAATTCTAGACAATAGCGAACTTATATCCCACTCTCCCGAACTCTCCTCCATCAACACACAAATTGGTAAACAAATTAAAAAGACACGAAGAGCAAACTCTAATCTTAAAGGTAATAGCAGAATACCCGCGCGATGCGGCGGCGGGTACCCTGTAATAAAATTTGCGGCGATGAATATATTTTAATTTTATGTTTTTCGTTACAACAACTCTATAAATTGTAAGAATTTTATATTTGAGTAATTTTAACAATGCTGGTCTTCTAAGTTGCGTAGATTGTGATTTTATGCTCGTGTTTTAAGTGCTTGGGTTATTGGATTTTAATAATAGATTGTTAGTAGCTTGATTAGATTGTACCATATGATAAAATGGTTGTGCTTTTGAGTAAAACACCAATATCCCCAACCTAAACCCATCATAAATTTTAAGATTCAGCCACCCAACCCAATATTCGAACCTAAATTTACACATACCAAACCAACATACAAGCCTAAAAAATTTCCAAACCAATAAAACCATTTCATCTCTTATTTCCTCATATTTTCCTCATCCTAAAAGTACACAATAAAACAAACCATTTCATCTCTTACAACACAAAAAAAAAAAAAAAAAAAAAAAAAAAAAAAAAAAAAAAATCAACTCTACCACTACCGACACACCCACCACCATCGTAACCTTCTACCAACGATTATGGCAACCCCACGACCACAACAGGACCACTATAACCGAGTGGGACAACAAAGAGCCACCACCACGGGTTTTGCAATTTTTTAGGTATTTTTTAAATAGACCTATATATGTTAATCAAGTTTTGAAGGTTTTTTTTGTATAGATCTATAGTTTTTATTTGCAGATCTATATATTTTATTTGTAGATCTATAGATTGTTTTTAAAGATCTATGTAATTTAACATTTTTGGTATTTTTTACAGCCACCGTTAAGCGTTTTTTGACGTCGTTATCTCGCCGGAAAAGGTTGCCGTTGTTATAGCCGGAGAGTGTTGTTGCAGCCGCCGGAAAATGTTGTTACCATGTCTGAAATGTTTTATTTTAATTTTGATTGCTTTTTGACGGTTTGAAATTTTTTTAGATCTGTGGTTTTTGTTTTTGTAGATCTCAGTTGTAATATTTTTAGTTTTGATTGTTTTGAAGTTTTATTTTAGTTTTGATTGTTTTTTGAATGTTTTTGTTTTTGTTTTTGTTTTTTGAATGGTAACTTTTTTAGTTATTTATTATTATTATTATTATTATTATTATTATTATTATTATTATTATTATTATTATTATTATTATTATTATTATTATTATTATTATTTTGTAGATTTATGTATTCTTTATGTTTTGATGGTAAATTTGAGTTATAACAGTTTTGATTCTTTTAGATCGGTTGTTGGCACTGTTGCTGTTGTTGCCGGAATCTCCATCAGCCGTCACCTGAATCTACACTTGTTAGTATCTTGATTAGATTGTACCATGTGATATTATTGTTGTGTTTTTGAGTAAAAGGGTGATTTAAGATTAGTATTAATTGCATATGTTTAATATAAATGGTTGCGCATAAATTAATTGTACATAAAGCATTAATATATGTATGTGCTTAAATTCTGTATTTGCTTAAAATGGTGTACATCATGATTAGAGACATTTACTCTTTTGTGAAGGGGTGTTTTAAGTTGTGTATTAATTGTAGTTTGATTTGTATTTTTATTTGTGCTTCAAGTATTTGTAACTAATGCTTTGTAACTTGAATTTGCTTAAAATTCTATATATGGAAATCTTAAAATAATTAATATGAAAGAAGTGCATCTCTCTATTATAAGATAGTAAGATAACACCCTAATCAGCGATTAGGGTGCTTGAGCAGTGAATGCACTTAAATCAACAACAAAAAAACAATAATTGAATTAATTAAAGAGTCAATTAAAGAAAAGCTCTAACCAACCTGTAATTAATCATGTTGAATGGTGGTGAATGGTGGTCGGAATAGCAAATTAGGAGTTGTGGCGATGTTCTCTTTCCATTGACTCTTGGGGGAAAAGGTCAAAGGGGAAAGTTAGATTTTATGTGATCCACTACGAGTTTAATTTTATTCCCACAATAATTGAATATAATTTAGATGATAAAGTTTTTACGATTTCACTAGATAATGCATCCAGTAATACTAGAGCTATGGAATTGATAAAATTACGTGTCCAACCCGTTTTAGATGTTGCTTTTTTTCATTCCCGTTGTGTTGCTCATGTTATAAATTTATCCATGCAAGCGGCATTAAAAATATGTGATAGTTTACGTAGTAAATTTAGGGGTTTATTAGTAACTATATAGAGTTCGAGCAACGAACGACAAATGAGCTATAGACGTTTTCGTAAACAATGTGGTGAAATAACCCTAGGACCTTGCTATGATAATAATACTAGGTGGAATTCTACTTGCATGATGTTTGAAAATATATTACGACAATGTGAGACTTTAAACGCTTTTAGTGAACACCTTGTAGTAGAAATAAGTCCGTTTCGATAGACGATCAAGATCGGGATCGACTAAATGATTTAACTATTTTATTACAAGTTTTTAAAGAGGAAACAACTATAGTATCGGGTGTTTATTACTCAACTAGCTCATTAGGTTTAAAACAAATTTATACTATGACGGAAAAATTAAACGAATTAAAAAACTCACCTACTTACTTGTCTAGAAAAATGGTTAAAGTTATAAAAAAGAAATTTATAAAATATTTTGGTAGTTTACTTTTGGTTTTTACTTGTTCCGTCGCGCTTAATCCATGTTTAAATGTTGGAGGCGTAGAACTTTTAATAACAATAATAACGGAAAATTTATACTTATCTTTTGGGTTTGACGGTCAAGACCCCGACTATTTAGAATCCCAAATTTTTAAACTTAACGATAATTTTAAAAAATTATTTGGAATTTATGCAACAAAATATGGTCAACAACAAAACCCTATTATTGACCAAATGCGGGCCGGATCGTCTCGAATGGCAAAAGATATTAATATAAACCTTTATAATAGTTTATGTGAATAGGCTACAAAGCGTCAACGAACATCGGCCCCAACAAGCGAGTTGAGACAATATATGGCTACAAACTTTTTAACAACTTTAAGTCCGAAAGAGTTTGCAAACTTTGACATTTTGTCTTGGTGGAAAGAAAGGGAAATCCAATTTCCAATTGTATCCTCTATGGCTCTTGACTTATTAACGGTCCAAGCTTCGACGGTAGCTTCCGAATTGGCCTTTTCTACTAGCGGTTGAATTATATTCGAAAGAAGGTCAAGACTATTCCCCGAATCCGTGGAAGTATGTGTATGTTTGAAAGATTATCTGGACGGAGTAGATAGGATATTACACGAAACATCGTTGGAAGTTCCGGTATTAGAAGACGTTGAAGAAATTATAGAAAGAGAAAAAGTTGAATTAGGGATATCACCTCCGAATACCGAATTAGATAAAGGTGAAATTGAAGACTTTGATGTTGAAGACTTAGATGTAGAAGATTTTTTGGATGATTTAATGACTTGAGTATAACGGGTGATGGCAATGCCGAAGCTCGACATACTTGAGTACACTTATATGTTTTCGGGTGATGGCCATGCCGAAGCTCGAAATGTATTAAAACCTCCGTCCCACATTAAGTGTCCACTATGATTTTTTTAAGTCTTTTTTCTTCAACTTTGACCTTAAATATATTTGATTGTGTTATATAATACTTAATAGAAATTATACAAATGAAAACACAATTAAAAACGTAATTCATTCATATATCATGCATCGAATATTATATAACACGAACAAAAGTATTTAAAGTCAAAGTTAAAGAAAAAAAACTTGAAAAATTCATAGTAGACACTTAATGTGGGACGGAGGGAGTATTATATATATACTTTTAGTTGTATAATTGTATTGTTTAAATAAAAGTTACGATTGTATTTTTTTAGTATGTTTCTGGTGCAAATAAAAAGTTATGATTGTATTTGTTTAGTATATTTCTGGTGTATTGTTTAATTAAATGTTTGATAATTAACAAGTTTATTAAATAAAATTCCAAGTTTTTAGTAAAATTCCAAAAAAAAAACCAAACCGGTACAAAACAGATAAAAAAGCCGATTCCGAACATTTATAACCGCAAAAAATCAATTCCGAAAAAACCGAGACCGGTTTTTATAAAAACCGGTTTTAATCGGTCAACTTGCATCTCTAATGGAATACCAAAAATACTCAAAGTCAATATTTAGGTACCTTATTAATTAGTTTTGACAAAACTCATTTCAAACATACATCCCACATAGGTCAAAATAGAAATGCTCTTTGGTTTATATACTAGAGTGTATATGATTGATTTGTGTTAAGAATAGCATTATCTGATGGTTCTTAAATAAACTTTGGAATTTAAGTTTAAGAATTGAAATTCAATGTTTGTTTCATGATTATTTGTATAAGTTCTTAACTTTTTTAAAGTTTATTTGGACTTCATTTTTTTAACAAGTACTCCAAAACTTTTATGCACATACTAATTTTCATATCCAATTAGACTTTTTGACCTTAAAGTTTTCCAACCTTCGAGTTCATGCTGCACGCACACGACTATTGACACGTGATATTTACCAGTCTTCTTACTTTAAAGCGTCTCAACATCACATAGGTGGCTTTCTCAAAATCCCAAGGTGTCTTTAAAAACCAACTTTCATACTGGTTCTCCGAATTCCACAAACTTTAATCGATGCATTTAGCTTAAAGTCTGCTAACATGCTAAAAATGTTTGGATTGGAAAACTAAAGTTGCACGAGTCAACATATACCTTATATCCCACATCGGTAGAAGAATGAACATGTTTCTTGATTATATACTAAAGTGTATATCTATAATATCTACTAAAAGCACTATATGTGTTTTGCATCTGAAGTTTTCTTGTGAGTTCAATAATGAATTGGAAGCGCAAGTATTCTTCAACTGCAAAATTTGTATAAGTTCTTAATCTTTTGAACTTTTTTTTGTGTCTTAACACACATACTCCAGAAATTTTATGTACATTATAAGAACTCCTGCTCAAGATTTGCCTAATTACCTTAGCTCGAGCTTGACTCGAGTCGTTTACGTCCCTAATTCTGAGCTCGCGGCACAAGGATTTTTTTATTATTTTATTATTATTATTATTATTATTATTATTATTATTATTATTATTATTATTATTATTATTATTATTATTATTATTATTATTATTATTATGTATATATAAAAAGGGTACAGTGTCCAATATGTCAGCCTTTCCTAATAATTCACGTTCATTAATATCTTTTTTTCTTTTTCTTTGAAACCTCATTAAACATGTGCCCATCCTGATTGAAAGTTAGAATCCTTAGTAGAGGTGTTCATGGTACTGGAACCGTCCCGAACCGGAACCGGAACCAAAATAACCGAGAACCGAAAATAAGGAAAAAGTGGAACCAAGTACCGACCTAAGTTTTTCGGTTCAGTTGCGGTACGGTACTCGTTCCGGTACGGGAATTTTCGGTAGTTCCCATGAGTACCGAAGTGTTAAGAAAATATGTTTGGATGGATGTGAAATTATGGTACTCGGTTCGTAGAACTTTGAAAGAAGTTGACAACCTTAATAATATTCCACAACTTGACTTACAAACAAACAAAAACCATATATCCGTTAATAGCAAACTCATTATCCACAAAAATAATTGCAAACTTATTGAGAATATTATATATCAATTATGGTGACTACCTTACAATAACTTACATGGTGACAATATATCATGCAGTGACGCCATAATCGTTAATTGTTTCTCGAATTTTATCATTACATTTAATGAACAATAAATACCAACAGTTAACTACAACTTCATGTTAGTTGTTACTGAGCAACATAAAATTGTTCAATATGTGGCTATGCGCATATTCGATATTCGTTTAGAAAAACTTGCTTTCATATTGATACATGATGTTTGAATCTTTGAATAGAATCAATGGATTAAAGGTTAAGGTTTATGGGTTTTTAGGTTTACGTAGGATTTTTTTCTATTTTCTTAAAAGGCCAAATACTTGCATGTACACAATGTCCCAAACAAATCCTATAAAATTACATGTTTTCATCAAAGTCTGTTCTTTCGGGAAAGTACCGGAACCGAACGGTTCTGACCCAAACCGTCCCGAGAACCGAAATTTTGGAATTTAAGGAACCAAGAACCGTACCATGGTTCTATTATACGGTCCCGTTCCCAGTCGGTACCGGTACAGTTCTTCGGTTCTTTTGGTTCTTCGGTTTTTTGGACACCCCTATCCCTTAGGGTTTCATATTACCTATACTCTATAAATAGTATGCTAATGATGCAATATACCGCCCGGAGAATTCACCACTTAAGAAACCAATCAAGAATATAATCCAGATTCTATTGAAACGTAGACTTCTTAACATAACCGGAATACATCCTTTCATTCAGATTACAGACAATTTCGTTTACAAAGTTTTGATGGGTTTAAATTCTAGATTTGGTTTGGTTGGGCTCATAATTTAATAGTTTTAGACCAATGAAAATAAAATTATCATGATCACCTCCTTTCCCTTATTTTTCTCTCTTCCACTTCTCTTCTTCCCTCTCTTCTAACCTGGCATTCCTCAAAACAAAACAAATAATTTGCCAAACCCAAAAAAAAGAAAAAAGAAAACAGAAAGACAACTTTTGAATTGAATTTCATACCTGGCGAGGCGAAACCTTGTGGAATTTTTGCAAGAAATGTGTGACAATGGCACGAAGAACTGTGACGATGAATTGGGATCGTTTAGATGATTTCAATAACGAGAATGATGAGTTCTATGAAAGCACCAACCGTCTCTCGGCGGTTGTCCCTCTTGACATGCCTTTACCCGAATTTGACTACGATGATGATGATGACGATGACCAAGAATTTAATGACACCCGAGTTTCTTTCTCCCAAAACTTTGCAGCATATCCAATCAAGGAAACAAAACCTACCATGCATAACCTTGCAGCATATTCTATTAAGGAAATAAAACCCGCTGTTGCTACTCCGGTCTCCAATGCTCAGTATGACATGTGGATGGTGGCACCTGGATCAATCACTGACCGCCGAAGGCGTCTTTTACAAGATATGGGTCTCAACAGCAGAAAAGATTTTTCTAGGTTAGCTAGCACAACTAACCCCAAACTTAACAAAGCTTATACAAAAAGACAAGCTTCGACAAAACCCGTTGTCACCTCTTTAGAAAAAACAAAAGTGGGTTCAGTTGTTAAAGAATCCTCACCTCATTTAATTGCATCAAAACAAGTTGAGCAAAAGCATACCGATTTCCAACCAAATTCTAAAATTCAAACTGAGTATAAAGTAGAGCATCCTCAGGCTAAACTTCAACCGCTACCTGAGTCTCAACCTCAGCAGCATCAGGAATCTCAGGCTCAAGGTAACCCAAAACCTCAGCCTCAGCTTCATGTTCAGAATCACGCACCACCTCAGCCTCAATCTGTATTGTTAGTTCGCTCAAGATCTGATAGTGACATATATACAAGTTCCTTTAACACTAAAAGACGGAAAGAGAAAATGATTGGATTGATATCAAAACAACGCCTTACAAGAACATCATCTGAATTGGTAACTCCATCAGGGGGATTCTCATGCCAATATGCCAACATTGTAAGAGTGTCCAAACCCAACACCAAACTACCAAAAAACTCTTCAACAACTACCTCCAACGCACAAATGGATTCTTTTTTCTTGATCAAGAATCTAGATACCGGAAAAGAATTTGTTGTTAAAGAGTCCAATGAGGAGGGAATGTGGAATAAGGTGAGCGATCTACAAACTGGGAAGCAACTCACAATGGACGAGTTTGAGAACACTGTTGGATATTCGCCTGTGGTTAAGGAGTTGATGCGTAGAAAAAGCCACAAGAAAAATGGGATTGTTAACAGCAAATTGGCAGCCACTAACTCTTATCTTAGCAAGAGCTTTAGAAATAGCAAAAAGAAAGGGGCTGCAATTTTGAAAAGCCTAAAAGATTCAATGAGTGCATCAAAATCTGAAAAAGAAGAAGATGATTGTGTCAATGAAGCTACTACTAAAACAACCACCACAAATGATAATTCTTCATCATCGTCTTCACAAACCAAAGAACAAAAGACTAGTGGAGAACAGAAACCAAGCGGAGAACAAAAAATGAGCAGGGAACAAAAAATCTCTAGTGATAAGAACTCGAATTCAGAATGGGTAAAAGCTAAAGCTCATGGGAAACCCTTAAGGGAATTCTCGGCATTGCATATATGTCAACAAATTGAGGCTCATGATGGATCCATTTGGACTATGAGATTTAGTTCCAATGGTCACTATCTAGCATCCGGTGGCGAGGATAAGGTCATTCATATTTGGGAAGTGCAAGAATGTAATGTTATGTCAATGCGTTCAGATGATGAAAAAGGTTCAATTACTCCTGATAATAGGATAACAGATAGCTCGACGACAACATCTGATAAGAAGAAATCAAAAAACAGTAAAAAGAAATCAGGGGTTCCTGATTATGTTAAGGTCCCCGAAAGTGTGTTTGGGCTGTCAGAAAAACCTGTATGCACCTTCGAAGGACACCAAGAAGACATCTTAGATCTGGCCTGGTCGAGATCCCAGGTCAATTTTTCACTCGATACCAACATGCAGTACACTGAAAATGCCAGATAAGATATAGATGATTAAAAAGAATACTTATTTATAACAATTTGATATAGTGGTGAAAATCTATTTATATTGTTTTTATATAAAACCTCTTGATTACATATATAATCAGGAGGTAGGCGACTACACCTGTTCGCACGTTCAGAATTAAATGTCCAAAACAGAGTTGACTTCATATTTTTTTCTTTTTGGCTTATGTATATTGTTAACATAAATTCAAGATTTACGTGATCGTGGGCAGCTCCTGCTTTCTTCATCAATGGACAAAACTGTAAGGCTATGGGATATCGAAAAGAAGACCTGTTTGAAGCAATTTGCACATAGCGATTATGGTATACACATAACTTTTAGCAACGTCTAGATCATGATCCTATTTTTAACATCTCATGATATGGTCCTGTTTCTCATGCGGAATTTATTGTGGCAGTGACGTGTGTACAATTCAATCCAACAGATGACGATTATTTTATTAGTGGTTCATTAGATAAGAAGGTCAGAATATGGAGTGTACCAAGTAGGAAAGTCATAGATTGGAGTGATCTTCATGACATGATAACCTCGGTATGCTATTCTCCTGATGGACAGGTATAATCTAGCATTAGTATATGATTACCAAAATACTTATGTCATTGATTTCTATCCATAGGAATCACGTAATTCGTCATGTTATTGAGGTATATACATCATGAACTAATGAATCCTTGTATATTCTTTTATAAATAAAGGGTGCCATTGTTGGATTGCATAATGGGAATTGTAAATCATATAGTACTACTGGTATGAATCCTGATTGTTTAATCCACAACAGAGCACAATATATCTCAAATAGTTCGTATATTGACTTTCTACCTCGTTCCAGATTGCAAACTCGACCAAAAGGATCAAATTGAATTGCATACTAAACCGAAAGCTGAACCCAAAAAGATAACCAGTTTTCAGGTGACATCAAATTTCAGGCTGGTTTTCATAGTTATCATCATAAATCTTACAATCTCTATTATGTAAACGGAGCTTTTTAATCTTGTGACATGCAGTTTTCTCCATCGAATGCATCTGAAATATTAGTTACTTCTGCTGATTCTCGCATTAGAATTTTGGACGGGTTACATGTAGTTGATAAACTCATAGGTATAATTTATTTTATACCTTTGGGTCGCTCTAATTTTACACAAAACCTTGTTACCGGATAAATAATAATAATCAATAGTTTGATTCTCCAGGTTACAGAAATACTAGCAGCCAGTTTTCGGCTCAATATAGCGCAGATGGGAAGTACGTAATATGTGCTAGTGAAGACTCGCAAGTATATATTTGGAAGCATGAAAAACCAAAAAGTAGTGGTAGTGCTAAGCCTAAATATGTGACCACTACTTCTTATGAACACTTCCCATGCACAGATGTCACTGTCGCTGTACCGTGGCCGGGAAGCAGCAAACTCCAACGGTTAGACGACAAATCAAAATCCAAACGAGATGTTAAAAAGTCTGGTCCACTTGCTCTAGCACCAGATGATAACTCACTAGCTAAGAAATCGTCACAACTGCCACCAGTTCCTAAAAAGAGCACAGATAAAGGTACAAATGAGGACTCAGAACAGCCTTCTAATACCGACTCGGGTGTTGGGGAATCAGTTGATGGTTCGTTGCAGCCGGATGGTGGTAACAATGCCGCGATTTCCAACAACAGTAATGTGCCATCTACAGCGTGGGGGTTGGTGATTGTGACCGCAGGAGTGAGTGGTGAGATTAGGGTTTATCAAAATGTTGGGTTACCTGTTAAGGTGGGAACAAATTTGTTCTAAAACCTTGCATACTTCTAACTTTAGTTTACTAGATTTAACATTTGCCCGCAATAGTTTAGTTTTATTATTATAGAAGTTTTAACATAGAGCAATTCTAAATGAAAAAAATTATGTCCACTATTGATTAGTTTGTATAATTTTGGTTGCCAAGATATTCTTCACACTCAAAAATCTAAATGAAGAGATATAAATGTTATTAACGAGATATCTTTTCACCGGTGTGAAGGGTTACCCAGTAAAGCATATTAATCACAAGAAACGTTTAAGTACAACTACAATGTTGCCAAAGTAATACATTAACCTCAAGAAAAAGCTTGAACAACTAAAGAATGTTTATAACACACCATAAACACTCACCACTCTAGCTACAAATAAGTAACAATACAATAATCCTCTAGAGACAACCAAAATAAAACATGCAACCATCCACGAGTATTCCATGCAACACACCAAACACCTTGAAACCACAATAGCATCAACACATAGGGAGCATAAGATACCACATGAGACAACCTCCTTAAAAAAACTTCCCAAGAAAAACCTAGTAGGAAAAACTTTGGTGAAGGAAAAAAGAGTACATCTCTCAACTAGAGCTCTCATCTTGGACATACTTGAACTTGGGATCTTCCATTTATCTAATAACAATCAAGCACGGGTAGAGACCTTCCTGAACCGAAGGGTAACAAGCTTGAGCCGATCGTAGAAACGATATCATCATAAAGTTAAGGAGCAGTAGACGACTTCTTCTTGAACTGTCTGGAGTTACGTTCTTGCCATATGTAGTAAGTGGTAGAAGCAAGCAAAACCCGTCAAACAACACTAACAACCGAACGACCCTTGCATAAAGGAATAAGGAATGTCACCACATTAGATAACCGAGGGGGATAGCATCCAACCCACAAACAACGCGAACCTTTGACCAAATCTGCATAGTAAAGGAGCACTCAAAGAACAAATGAGTATGAGAGTCGGGAACAAGGTCACACAAAGGACACCGAAGCAGGGTCTCAGGACTAACATCCCATTGCCTCAGCCGATCTTGAGTCTTCATCTTCTGGTTAATAACGAGCCACATATGAATTTCATGACTTGAAATACAATGGGGAAACCACACGATATTATACCGATCCATAATATGAGCCCGTAACCTAATAGTGTCCCAAGCAAGAGCAACCGATAAAAGTTTCAAATTACCTTCCAGGTCGCGCCAAACAAGCACATCATCACCATCATAAGGTAAAAGCGGAACCTGGTTAAGATTTAAATCCGGAAATCTAGAATACCAATCAAGAGGCCATCTCCAAACACCATTAGAGACAAGATCGTGAACCAAATCAGCAAGAGAGAAACCCGATCGAACAATATCTTTGACAGTAAGCATCCCACGAATAGAAAAAAAATCACACCATTTGTCAAATCACAAATAAGTAGACTTACCATTCTAAATTTTGTGCTAAATTAACGAACGAATAGTTGGCCGAATTTGCAGTAATTTCCTCCAACCCCAACTCATATAACCTAAGCAAGGCACATCCCAAAAGCTACGACCATTAAGTTTATATACATGAATCTATTTAACCCATAAAGATTCTTTATGGGTCAAAATACTCCAAATATGAGTAGCCATCAAAGCAAAATTAAAATTCTTGAGTCTGCGAATACCTAACCCACCTTTAGATTTCGAATTACAAACCGAGTCCCAAGCAACTTTCGCCTTACCCCTTTTCGTATCCCCTTGGCACCAAAAGGAACCTCGCATAAGTTGCTCAAGATCATGAACAATGCGCGACGGGAGGATTGTAACACCCTAGGCAAATTCCACATCAACCGTGACTTGGAGTTATATTAGGACATAATTAAAATTCGCCTTATACGATAACAACGCGTTTTTTTTTTGTATAATGGTTAATCGCACATACGGTTAAGCATGCTCATGTGAGAGTGGTACTAGCTTAGGTGACATGCCGGGAAGTCTTCACATGAAGGCCACAAAAGCAAATCCATGAGCATACAGACAAATCAGACAATTTTGTGGTTTATAAGGCGGAGTGTTACAGGTGGTATCAGAGCCACTCCAAGCCTTTCGGGATATGGGGCAAACCTCATCGAGGACGATGAGTCCCTTAGGCAGGGTTGTTACCCACCTGAATCTTAGGACGGGATTCCTCTAAGGAATGTTGAATGTAACACCCTAGGCAAATCCCACATCGGTCGTGACTTCGAGGACGATGACTTGGAGTGATTTCATCCGTGCCTTGGAGTGAATGTAACACCCTTGGAAAATCCCCAATAACAACCTAGGCAAATCCCACATTCGCCTTATACGACAACAACGCGTTTTGTGATCTAACGGTTAATTGCCCATACGGTTAAGCATGTTCATGTGAGAGTATACTGGCTTAGGTGACCTGCAGGGAAGTCTTCACATGAGGGCCACAAAATCAAACCCGTGAACATACGGGCAAAGCGGACAATATTGTGGTCTATAAGGCGGGGTGTTACAGGGTGTATCTCACCCCAAGTAGTTTATAAAATAGTCAAAATGAGTAAAAGTGGGGCTATAAACTCACTCAACCTTTGTGTTGACACTTTTAGCATGTTTATTCTCAGGTTTCGTAAAATAAAGCATTAATTTGGAGCATTTAAGTCGCATGACATGTTTTGGAAGACGGGGATGCATTATATTCACCATTTGATAAAAATATTGTAAAACGTTTATGTAATATTATACTTTGGGACCTCATGTTGTAACTCTGATATTATTTATCGGATGGTAATTTTTCAAAGCGTCTCATTTAGAGTACGTTTTCTATAACTTGTACTTTGTGCTATGAAGTAACATCCCAGTGACAAAATATTCCGCTGCGATATTTTGGGGGTGTTACAGATTGGTATCAGAGCTCTGGTTATGGAGAATTAGGTTGCATTTAGATCTAGATTACAACCGTTACATCATAAAATTTTATCATAAACATTCTGATGCATCTCGCGCACTAAGTTATAAAAATGTCATGCATACTCAAACATTTTAATTGCTATTTGTATATATACTTGATGTACTTGTCGATCACTATTCTTTTTTCCGAACGTCACTATTCAATTTATATAAAATATAGTTATATAAATACTTGATTTGATTTTTAACCACTTATGCATGGTTTTCAGAACACCATGTCGAATCCTGTTTTCTCCGATCATGTACCTACTCTTACATTTTTGTGATCTATGAAATCTTCCCAAGACATTGTGAGTGATTACAATGGTCTATACATTTTCTCATAGCTATATATAATATCATTTCATATGATAACGAAATCCGTCACAGTTTTATTGACATGAAATTATGTGTGAATCTAAATATTACAAGTCTTGTATGGGCGAGATTTGTAATAGGAGGATTGATATGATAATTGCTATGTTAACTCGCTTATAAAGACTTTCATCTTATTTACATTAACCATGTACTCACCAACTAATTTGAATGCTATGTCGATTTTCATTAATTGTCTTACTACGCGTTTTCAAAGACGAGTGTGAACATTCGTCCCATACTCTCGAAACACCTACGTCATCTCGTAATACACCGCCTTGTAACTAACCGGTTAAGTATGTATGTGGTGTCGGGAATTCTTAAGTAGGATGATTTATATTATCCTGAATGGATTGGAACACCATTTCATTTAAATAAAGAAATTGTAAATCAGTGAACTATAAGTTTATAATTTCTTAATTACATATAGTGGGACGCTTCTTTATGTAAGTAACGAATTATAAATAAGCGGGCTTATTTGTATCCGATATGACATGAGTATTCGTACGATTTAGCACAACAACTAAGCAGACTCTTATCTTATCCACGTAAAGTTAGTCTCATCCTACACCACATTCTAAAACGACGAGTCGAACTACATCGTTAGATATTCTAGAAACCATTCTTCGTAAGTAACATATCTTCACCAACGCCGCTTCAACCTTTTACACAAACTGATCTGGGACAGAGCTCTTTTAACGGGTGGAAGCTGTAGCAATTCGTACTTTTCAGGTTATTAAATTAACCCTTTACTTATATTATTTATTACTTTAAAATTTTAAAGTAAATACTTTTACGTATAATTAAGTAAGTTCAATCGCGTAAGCTTTAGTCGTAACAAACACAAGACTGTAATGAGTCTATGTGTTCTATACACTTTATCTTCGCTAATACTCATATTTTATATATAATATTGCCATTTCTATGTAAACGTTTTTTTACGTAAAACACGTACTTGAACTTATGCTATTAGGTTTTAACAACACCTACACTCTCCGTTGAACTTATCACTCATCTAGTATACTTAGTTGGAGTATATTGATAAGTTTTGATATTTTTATAAGTATTACATTTTTACATTGCTCAATTTTTAGTTTCGGGGATTAAGAGCTTAACACTAGTAATTACCAGGACCAAACTATACCCTATAGACCAAAACTTATCTAAAACACAAGCACCACACAACCTCATGCTTGAGGTGGCGTACCTTTAATAAATACCAAAGCCGTGTAGCTCTTGGTGGCTCTATATGTGTTTAAACAAGACACATGTCCTGTGTGACATATATAAAACTTGAAGAGTTACTTCACTACAAAGAAAAACTCATAGAAATCAAATATATCTCTTGGTTTCTCTCTTCCCCCACCGTACACCAAGTACACCATCAAACTCACCATCATCACCATCTTTTGAATTCAAGCTCTAAGATATACAAGAAAGATGGAAGCCATAGTTCCTAGGATTGTTTTGGCGACCTCTTGGAAAACATAGAAGATATACAAGGTACTAAGGGCGGACGTAGAGTTGTACTTGGAGTATTTAGCTCAATGTCAATAAGGTTTTGCAAGGAAACAAGTGAAGACAAGGCTAGAAGACTTAGTATAGATTGCTCTTGTGTTTTTGTTGTTTTCATCCAAGAGGTTTGTAAGATTTATGTTTAGTTTTTATGTTTTCCTTTCATGTTAGCATTTTCATACCATGTATAAGTTGTCATGACTTGATTAAGTGTTGTACATAGCTAAAAACATGAGAAAAACTAGTTTAAGACATTACTTGGTGATGCGCTCCCGAACAGTCAAGCTTTATCACTCAAGCCTGCCACTTGTGAATGGCAGACCGTAACAAGCTTAAAACGGCTCAGGAACGAATGCAATGAAGATCTGAGGAGTATAGTGTTTCCCCGGGTCGTTATGTCCCAGCGAGCTATGCAATGGATTATCAAACGTAAAGTGATCGAGAAATTTGAACGGAAAAGAGGTTTGAATTATTATAACTACAGAAAAAGCCAACAAATTACAACGGCTTAAATGCAAATTAAAGGAACTTAAAAAAGATAAAAAATATTAAATAAACGCTATCACTATTTTAAAATTGATGAACGTTTAAAACTTAAAACTTAAAACTTACGTTTAAAATAAAATTACGTAAACGTACAAAATAAAAAGTGAGATCTAAGAAATAAAAGTCCTAAAAATATGAAAATGACATTTTTACAAACCTAATGATAAAAGAAAATTTATAGAAAAAGAAAATTATTTTTATAACTATTTAATTAATTATTATTAATTAAAAACTATTTTTAACTATTTAATATTAACCTAAAATACAAGAAAAGGTGAAACAAAGCTAGAAAAATAAAATTAAGACTTAGAAAAATCTAAAATATCAAAAGAGAATTTTCAAAACTATTTTTGTATTTTTCTGATTATTTATGAATTTTCTAGGAATTAAAAACTATTAAAAACTAATTAAATTATTTAAAAATACAATTTTAACTAAGAAAAATCTAGAAAAATACTTTTTTGGCTTTTTATATTTATCTAAACTTAAAAAAATTGAAAAATTATTTTTTTGAAACTTTTCTTAATTTTTTGTATTAAAAGCTAATTAAAGATGCTTAAAAACTAATTTAAATTAAGAAAAATAGCAAATCAACTTAGAAAAATCTGAAAATTTCAGGAAAACTCTAAAATAATATTAGTAATCTGAGAAAAATGGAAAAACAGGGTGCTATGTGGAGGAATTATAGAACTGATATGTAAGTGCTTATTGGAATAAGCACTTGAATAAGCAAATGAGCACCAATGTGAACCAACTGTTAACAGAAGCTTAAATATGCTAAAACTACTCTAATGCAACTTAAAACAACAGGCTATAACCTCTGGGATGCAATTTACCAAGATTTGATGATTATGAGCATATAGGCTAAAACAGATTCTAGGGGTTACTTTGGAAGCAAGCACAAGCTACAATTTAAGCTAAAAATGAAAACAGACAATTGGAACCTATCTTAGACCTGGCTAAGATTAAATACACCAAAATTCAGACCTGGGTGAGCTCACATGAGCCCTGTGCACCTTGCACAAGATCTGAGAAAACTCAGTGAATACTGAGACCAGTGAGCAGGGCACTTATGGCCTAAAAGAAGAGCAGATTTGAGACCTTTAACAAAATTGCAAAATTCCACAAAAATGCTTATAAGTAAAAAGACCAGGTGAAGTTTCTAAAATGCCAAGGCTCACTTGATAAGACCCAAAGATGAACTCAAGATAAATCTTCCTAGATGAGCTCAAATCCACTTTTTGCAAATTTTGACTTTTGACTTTAGTGAAGAACTTTGACCAAATTGAACTTTGAATCCAATTTTATTACTGATAATGATGTAATAAGGTGTAATGGACATAATGCAAGCTTTGTCTAACAATCCTAAACACAAATCAAGAGACTGCTTATCCAAAAATTCCAACAGTGATCAGTAAGACAGATTTTAATGTAATGTTGACTTTTGTGGTTTTGCAGACCCAAACTAAGATTGATATGAACACAAATGAACTAAACAAGCATTATCCAATAGATTCTAACCACTGAATAAGCCCACAAGACAGAGAGATCAGCAGAACCAAACACACCTTTAACTATTAATTTGCAAAGCAAAACTCAGATAAACACTTAACTAGTCTAATTTACTGATTAAACTGAAGTTAATTAACCTAAATACTACTAATAAGACAGGTTTCAACTATTATTAATCACAGAAACAGATTATGCCATGAATCTAAAAAATGACTTACACAAGTCCCTAGCCACAATGGCTTGCAAACCAGTGAACCCAAGGACACTATCCTATATAAACCAACAAATGGCTTCCAAATCAACCCACATTCATGTCTGAATCACCCATTTCCTGTTCTGCATTACTTTTGCTCCAAGTTTGACTTATGTTGACCAATGTTCAATATTGTTTAAAACTTAAACACAAGCTCATAAAAAGCTATTATAAGCTAGTATAAACTTGTTTAAACTTGGAAAGAAGCTAATTGAAGCTTAAGATTCAGAGTTTGAAATTAAAAAATCCAACAGTGAACATAGATTATGAAAATTGAACAATAACTGGAATTGATAGTGGAAATAAGTTACAATACACCTTAATACCCTTGTTTGATACAATTAAGTTTAAAAACACAACTGAAAACAATTTAAGACATAACAAGCTAAGAAACGACATACATTTTATGAAAAAATAAACTAACTCCTTCAAAGTTGCTTCTTTCTTCTCTTTTATAGCTCCAAGTTTCCTCTCTCCTCTCTCTAAGTGAATCCCACCATAAATCCTGACCCTTGGATGAGTTGGGAGGTTTTTAGCCATTTGATGGCTTTTGGCGGGAAAAAGGATTTTTGGCAGTTTAGTGAGATTGAGTGTGGGAGAGGTGAAGAATCATTGTTTCTTGGATAGATGTGTTTGGAGTGATAAGGTGAGTGGGCTATGAGCTGGGATTGAGTGTTGGCAGGTATGTTGCAGGGCTAGAGGTTGAAGAAAGTAAAAGGGCGGGTAGGGGTTTAGTCAAACCATATTTGACTAGGCAGTATTATTAAAAAGGGGTCCAAAAATCAGGCAGGGGTTCACTTGGGGAAATGACAAGGGTCCAAAAGTAGTTTGACAAGGCCAAGGTTTGCAAAGGTTTAAAACATAAGGACTTAAAGTGCCAAATCTGAAATTTAAGGGACCTATGCTGCCATTTATGCAAAGTTACTCCAAGGACCAAAAGTGACAATCTCACAAAGTATAAGGACCAAACTTGCCATTCTCCAATTTTCCAGGGACCATTTCTGCCAAATTTCAAACTTGAAGGACCACTTTTGTAATTTTCTCAAACTTTTGATATTTTTCACCAAAGGACTAAATTTGACAAGTTGTGATTTAAAAAGGACCTTTGGTGATTTTTCTTTTGAAATTTTGACTCAGGGACTATTTTTGACAATTTTAGAAACTTGGGGGACTGAAACTGCCAATTAAGCAAACTTTGCTCATTTTTCATCTGATTTTAAACATTTTGCATCTGAAACATATAAAATGCAATTTTGGAATAGTTTCAGTATTTTGATGCATTTCTGAGCATTTTTAAACGTTTTGCAGTTCAGATTTAACTAAAAATGATGAGTATTTACACACTCATCAATCCCCCACACTAAACTATTGCTAGTCCCTAGCAATATTTTGAGAAAAACTTAATGGATTTGAATCTCTTTACCAAAAGCCTTTACTTCTGGAGTAGCAAAATGTTTCAGTTCAAGTAAGAACCATGGTACACCGATAACCATGTGATTTTGAGCAAACCACCAGCTTTCAACGGATTTGATTATGTCTTTACCAGAAGCCGTTTGCTCTGGACTAGCCAACTCTTAGATAAATTATCAATATTATCTTTGGTGAGCTGATTACCAATTATGGATTTTCCACTGCCTTTACCACAAGCCATAACCTTGCGGGCTAGTCAACTCTTCACTTTTTAAGATATGGTGAGCTGAATACCATACAATTTTGGGCAAATTGCAAGCCGTCAACGGATTTGAGATATCTTTACCAAGAGCCGTTTGCTCCTGGATTAGCCAATCATTTAGTTTATTAGACAAGGCGGACTGATAACCAAATGAGTCAGTGTAAAACACTTACTCCAAAAAAAAAAAAAAAAAATTTGGCCAAAAACGGGGGAATTGGTATAATTATATGATAAAATTCGTGAGAATTCCCCCCCACACTTAGAAATGAATATTGCCCTCAATATTCAAAGTACCGGCGGTTATGCCGAAACAAAGAACGTAAAAGGGAAATACTACGGCCATTATTTGAAAGGATTTTTTTTTTTTTTTTTTTTTTTTTTTTTTTTTTTTTGTGAAAACTTATATATATATAATATGTGGGGCAACTCCCCCACACTAGGGTGGTACACACGGGTGAAAACCCATGTTTAACTACTGTTTTTGATTACCGAGTCGCTAGCTTGACTCGACCCCGAATTCATTGGTTCATGGGGAAGCAAAGTGGAAGAAACAATCTCCATCGGACTTTCATTCAAGATGTTTGGACAAACATTTGAAGCACGTGAAAGTTCCACACCGATGAGATATACATAGAACCGGCTCAAAAATGATAAGTGAAAATGCCGGGATCAAAGATAGTGTCTTCATTCCCGAAGGAGTGAAGATGAAGAGAAATCACAAGATATTTGAGGAAAGGAAGAAAGATTTTGATAACAATCACGATCCATTCTTCATCCTCAAATGTAGACATATCGGGAGGAAGGGTGAGGGTAGTATCATTAATAGGCAAACTCGTATGATAGAGTACACCTTCCTCCAAGCTAATATCATCCTCAAGATCAAAATAGAAATGATCATGTTTCGGAGGAGATATGTCATGAGAGAGTTCACCGGAGAACTCTTCATGAAGAGAATCATTCACATGAGGTGAAGTTGTGAACTCTTGTTCCATTATAGACTCATCACTATCCTCAATCTGAGTATCAAAGAGTGGATTCTCAGAAATTAAAGTGAATTCAGAGTCGAATTCAAATAGAGGATTAGTGAGAGTAGCTTTGAATGTTTCGGGAACAAAGTGATCAACATTCTCGATTGGACTGTTAGGATAAGAAGTGAGTGAACGATCATTATCAATGAGACTTTCAGTCTCTCCCAGATCGGCTTCGAAATCAAAGAGTGGATTGATGTGAGTGAGTTCACCGGAGAACTCCTCAAGAAAGGGATCAACATCAGATTGTGGAAGTGATGCCTCAACATACTCGATGTTTCCAAAGGAAGCACAATCGTCGCTAAAATCGGAGAAAGTTTCCAAATGATCATTTGAACACTCAAGAGGGGAAGAAGAATCACACATGTGGTCAGAAATTCCCTGTGACTCTCTTGGGATTGGGATAAGGTTCTCAACACTAGACTTTATGAATTCGTCCGATTCCTTTTCAGGAACAGTGTCAAGATGCTCGTCCCCCATGTTCAGAGAGTGAGTGGGAGCTTCGGGTGTGATAGCAGTTGTTTGAGAATGAATCTCAACTGCTGGGATATCATCTGATGAACTTGATGAATATTTATAGAATTGAAGGATATCAAGTGTATCCTCATCATCATTGTCATCAGGAATAAAACGGAGTCGAGAGCTAGATTTGGCTGCTTTTTGTATTTTAATTAATTCCCTAATAGAGTTTTCACTGGCAATCTGGGAATCTAATTTAGCAGCATGTTCTTCAGCTAACAATTCTTCCATGAATTTTTGATTTGGATTATCTTGGGAGTGTTTACATTCCTTCAAATCTTTCACTAAATCCAAAAGATCAAGGAGAAGATTTTGAGGAAGTGGATCATGCTGAGGTGGTGCCTGATTCATGTGGTACTGTAGAGGTTGGTCATGATACGAAGAGTCGTAATTGTTACAAGGAAATGGATTCCTTGTTTGACAATCAGAGCTAAAGTGAGGACCTCCACAATACTCACAACAGTAAAACTGATGTGGCTGTGAGTCACATGTGTTGTAGTCAAAATTGTTATCAGGAACCTGCTCATAGACAAGCGTGTTTCCCGATTGACAATCAGAACTGGAGTGTGAACCACCACAATACTCACAACAGTAAAACTGCTGAGTCTCACAGTGTGGTAGCTGATGGAATAAATCAGTTGTGTTATGGTAGGAATAGGGATCCTGGTTATAGACAGACCCGTTTCCTGACTCCACCATGCCACAACTGGGGCAATTGCCACCATTATAAGGACCACCACACCATTGACAACCAAGAGGGTGAGGATAAGACATAGAAAGAATCAAAGGTTTTCAAAGGGGTAGGGATGAAGAATCAAAGATGTGAGAGGGTAAAGAGGAATATTTTTGGTATTTTTGAAAAACATTTTGCAAAAACAAAGAATGAAAATCTTTTTGGGTTTTTGATTTTTTTAAAAGAAAATATAAACACATACAGATGGTATGAACAATGAGTGAATATCCAAATCACTAATCTGCTAAACGGAAGATAATCAGCACAGCTCCCCGGCAGCGGCGCCAAAAATTTGATGCGCTCCCGAACAGTCAAGCTTTATCACTCAAGCCTGCCACTTGTGAATGGCAGACCGTAACAAGCTTAAAACGGCTCAGGAACGAATGCAATGAAGATCTGAGGAGTATAGTGTTTCCCCGGGTCGTTATGTCCCAGCGAGCTATGCAATGGATTATCAAACGTAAAGTGATCGAGAAATTTGAACGGAAAAGAGGTTTGAATTATTATAACTACAGAAAAAGCCAACAAATTACAACGGCTTAAATGCAAATTAAAGGAACTTAAAAAAGATAAAAAATATTAAATAAACGCTATCACTATTTTAAAATTGATGAACGTTTAAAACTTAAAACTTACGTTTAAAATAAAATTACGTAAACGTACAAAATAAAAAGTGAGATCTAAGAAATAAAAGTCCTAAAAATATGAAAATGACATTTTTACAAACCTAATGATAAAAGAAAATTTATAGAAAAAGAAAATTATTTTTATAACTATTTAATTAATTATTATTAATTAAAAACTATTTTTAACTATTTAATATTAACCTAAAATACAAGAAAAGGTGAAACAAAGCTAGAAAAATAAAATTAAGACTTAGAAAAATCTAAAATATCAAAAGAGAATTTTCAAAACTATTTTTGTATTTTTCTGATTATTTATGAATTTTCTAGGAATTAAAAACTATTAAAAACTAATTAAATTATTTAAAAATACAATTTTAACTAAGAAAAATCTAGAAAAATACTTTTTTGGCTTTTTATATTTATCTAAACTTAAAAAAATTGAAAAATTATTTTTTTGAAACTTTTCTTAATTTTTTGTATTAAAAGCTAATTAAAGATGCTTAAAAACTAATTTAAATTAAGAAAAATAGCAAATCAACTTAGAAAAATCTGAAAATTTCAGGAAAACTCTAAAATAATATTAGTAATCTGAGAAAAATGGAAAAACAGGGTGCTATGTGGAGGAATTATAGAACTGATATGTAAGTGCTTATTGGAATAAGCACTTGAATAAGCAAATGAGCACCAATGTGAACCAACTGTTAACAGAAGCTTAAATATGCTAAAACTACTCTAATGCAACTTAAAACAACAGGCTATAACCTCTGGGATGCAATTTACCAAGATTTGATGATTATGAGCATATAGGCTAAAACAGATTCTAGGGGTTACTTTGGAAGCAAGCACAAGCTACAATTTAAGCTAAAAATGAAAACAGACAATTGGAACCTATCTTAGACCTGGCTAAGATTAAATACACCAAAATTCAGACCTGGGTGAGCTCACATGAGCCCTGTGCACCTTGCACAAGATCTGAGAAAACTCAGTGAATACTGAGACCAGTGAGCAGGGCACTTATGGCCTAAAAGAAGAGCAGATTTGAGACCTTTAACAAAATTGCAAAATTCCACAAAAATGCTTATAAGTAAAAAGACCAGGTGAAGTTTCTAAAATGCCAAGGCTCACTTGATAAGACCCAAAGATGAACTCAAGATAAATCTTCCTAGATGAGCTCAAATCCACTTTTTGCAAATTTTGACTTTTGACTTTAGTGAAGAACTTTGACCAAATTGAACTTTGAATCCAATTTTATTACTGATAATGATGTAATAAGGTGTAATGGACATAATTCAAGCTTTGTCTAACAATCCTAAACACAAATCAAGAGACTGCTTATCCAAAAATTCCAACAGTGATCAGTAAGACAGATTTTAATGTAATGTTGACTTTTGTGGTTTTGCAGACCCAAACTAAGATTGATATGAACACAAATGAACTAAACAAGCATTATCCAATAGATTCTAACCACTGAATAAGCCCACAAGACAGAGAGATCAGCAGAACCAAACACACCTTTAACTATTAATTTGCAAAGCAAAACTCAGATAAACACTTAACTAGTCTAATTTACTGATTAAACTGAAGTTAATTAACCTAAATACTACTAATAAGACAGGTTTCAACTATTATTAATCACAGAAACAGATTATGCCATGAATCTAAAAAATGACTTACACAAGTCCCTAGCCACAATGGCTTGCAAACCAGTGAACCCAAGGACACTATCCTATATAAACCAACAAATGGCTTCCAAATCAACCCACATTCATGTCTGAATCACCCATTTCCTGTTCTGCATTACTTTTGCTCCAAGTTTGACTTATGTTGACCAATGTTCAATATTGTTTAAAACTTAAACACAAGCTCATAAAAAGCTATTATAAGCTAGTATAAACTTGTTTAAACTTGGAAAGAAGCTAATTGAAGCTTAAGATTCAGAGTTTGAAATTAAAAAATCCAACAGTGAACATAGATTATGAAAATTGAACAATAACTGGAATTGATAGTGGAAATAAGTTACAATACACCTTAATACCCTTGTTTGATACAATTAAGTTTAAAAACACAACTGAAAACAATTTAAGACATAACAAGCTAAGAAACGACATACATTTTATGAAAAAATAAACTAACTCCTTCAAAGTTGCTTCTTTCTTCTCTTTTATAGCTCCAAGTTTCCTCTCTCCTCTCTCTAAGTGAATCCCACCATAAATCCTGACCCTTGGATGAGTTGGGAGGTTTTTAGCCATTTGATGGCTTTTGGCGGGAAAAAGGATTTTTGGCAGTTTAGTGAGATTGAGTGTGGGAGAGGTGAAGAATCATTGTTTCTTGGATAGATGTGTTTGGAGTGATAAGGTGAGTGGGCTATGAGCTGGGATTGAGTGTTGGCAGGTATGTTGCAGGGCTAGAGGTTGAAGAAAGTAAAAGGGCGGGTAGGGGTTTAGTCAAACCATATTTGACTAGGCAGTATTATTAAAAAGGGGTCCAAAAATCAGGCAGGGGTTCACTTGGGGAAATGACAAGGGTCCAAAAGTAGTTTGACAAGGCCAAGGTTTGCAAAGGTTTAAAACATAAGGACTTAAAGTGCCAAATCTGAAATTTAAGGGACCTATGCTGCCATTTATGCAAAGTTACTCCAAGGACCAAAAGTGACAATCTCACAAAGTATAAGGACCAAACTTGCCATTCTCCAATTTTCCAGGGACCATTTCTGCCAAATTTCAAACTTGAAGGACCACTTTTGTAATTTTCTCAAACTTTTGATATTTTTCACCAAAGGACTAAATTTGACAAGTTGTGATTTAAAAAGGACCTTTGGTGATTTTTCTTTTGAAATTTTGACTCAGGGACTATTTTTGACAATTTTAGAAACTTGGGGGACTGAAACTGCCAATTAAGCAAACTTTGCTCATTTTTCATCTGATTTTAAACATTTTGCATCTGAAACATATAAAATGCAATTTTGGAATATTTTCAGTATTTTGATGCATTTCTGAGCATTTTTAAACATTTTGCAGTTCAGATTTAACTAAAAATGATGAGTATTTACACACTCATCACTTGGCAAACTAGTTTGAAACCAGAAGTTGTACTAAGATTTGACACAAAAATTTGAGCTTAAGACTTGGACAAACACATAAGAATATAGAGGAAATCATAACTTGAATATGGAATTTGGAATCATGTTAAAAAGATTTGTTGTTTAAAAGTTATGCCTAGTTAAAATTTACTAGAAGAAAAATTGGTACTGGACAAAATAGTGTACTGATCTGGATTTAAAACTAGATTTTGGCACCTTTCTGGTCCGAACCAGCGAAAGTGTAAAACACGAACGTCGAAAAACATTAAATTATAAACGGTCGTTATGATAAAGGATAGACGATGCAATGGTTGATTAATCAAAAGGCTAACGTGTAAATGATAACTGAATCCACCTAACACCAGTTAAAAAAAAGGACCACGAGTGTTATTCTTTTGCAAAAATAAAGGCTGTCCATGCAACTTTAAACTTTAAGGGACGATAGATGAAATTTTTGCCAAACCACAAGGACCATTTATGTAAAAAAATACTCGTAACAGATAACTTGGTAAGCTACTCTAATTTTGTTTGTAGGTTATTTGATTGTTGGTTTTTTGGATCAATGCTATATTTTTTATTTTTTATTTTGTTTTGATAAATAAAAATTATGTGTTAAAAAAAAAAAAAAAAAAAAAAAAAAAAAAAAAAAAAAAAAAAAAAAAAAAACTCTCTTTCGATAGTTTATCCCAGGTGTTTACGCCGGTTTGATCTTATAAAGCTGATGGTAATCTATGTGCTATGACAAGTAGTGAGTGTTTAGTTTTTCGTTTCCATACATGTGAGGTGATAGTATATAATTTCCGTTCTTGTTAGAATTATTGTTGATCGAGTTATGTTGTAAACTAACTTTAAATCAATGCTAAATGCCCTCGATCTTGTAATTTTATTGGGATAAAAGCACATTTGCTTGAGGACAAGCAAATCACATGTGTAGGGATATTTGACGAGGTGTAAATTTGTACACTTTTTAGGGGTCATTTAGCCTCTAAATTCGTATTTATTTGATCATTAATTACCTTAAATCGTTTATGTATGAGTTTTATAGGTACATGGAAAGCGTTTGCTAGAAAATGAAGCATTTTAGGCTCGATTTGATGGAAAAACAAAGAAAACGCCAAAAACGTCACAAGAAGGCCTTGTGATGGCGTCACAAAAAATCTTGACTCTGTCACTTGTTAGGAAGTGTGACCGCTCAGTAGCTCGAGACGGCCTATCATGACCGCGTCAAGACCAAGATTGTGAAGGCTGGCGGCGTCACAACCTCGAAGTGACGTCGTCACAACTAAATCGGTTCAACAACGAAACCCTAAATGGCGACGAGTTGACGGAGTCACAACTTGCAAGTGACGCCGTCAAATTCAGAAAACAATATATATGTTCGCATTGTTTTATTATAAATGTGCAAACTTTGGAGGAACCAAACCATAAATGATTTTATCAGTTAAGTAGGACTTTTTGGCCATAGAATTCTTCATGCTCTGTTAAAGATAAGTTTTTATTTAATCATTCAAACATGTCTGTGTGTTCTTGTTTGATTTATATATTTGCTTTTATTTTCATTACTAACTATAGGCTAAATTATTTAGTGTTTGCTTAGGAACATATGAAACCTAGTTGTTCATTACTGTACTTGTCGATTATTGTTTAATGATATGTGCAGTTGGAAAACTGGCTAGGAAAATTATACTAGCTTGAACGTCCACTAAAACGTATCCTATTAGTGTATTTGTCTTAGGCAATTAATTTGTGAAAGTATTTATTGTGTAGGCTAGTCGAAGGTTGAGCTAGACAATTCATATATTCGTTGTTCATCTAGAGTAGTCTATAGACGTGAGGACTGACCAACCCACAACAGAAAATTATGAATACTTCACATCCCATTAGCAAGGACGTGACAACTCGAAAACGTAGTAAAAGATAACTAGAGAGTAACATAATCCTAAGTAAACACGATTTTCCTCTTATAAGAAGTTTACCACTTTACTTTTCTTGTCATCAGTTTAGTTTTAGTTTAATTAGTAGTTTTAGTAGTTTAAAAACAACCTCTTTCTAATACCTAAGATTTTACTTGCTTTCAGTTAAAATATAAAAGACCAAAAATAATCGCCCGTCGACCTCTAGACTTAAATCGTTATACATCTCGAATTTACCTTACTATTCCCCTAGAGAAAGATCAATCCCCCGAGTCTTGCATATACTACAGTACAATGATTACATACTCTGCGTAAGAGGATTGTACAAAACTTAATGTGTTTCAATTCGACTCATCAACTGTGTCGGGGTTGAATTCGTGACCTGGACGCTAGGCTTTCTTTATCTAACATGTACATTTAGCATGCTGTAGCCTTATTTCAATGCGTGTAAGATTTTCTAAAACAAATTTTCATAACCACAACAAAAGAATTAGTAATATAAATGACTAGAATATGAAGTTTTAATCATATACTTCCAAAATTATATGTTTTTTTAAAGAAAAAGAGCCAAATACTTAACTTACCACAAAGAACCTAGCTCATATCTTCGCGAACATACCAAAGTTGCAGTACCTGAACTATGGTCTTAATCAAAGACCAAATTACATGGATTATATGTGGGTGTAGATTTGGTAAAGCTACTATGTTTGTATGGTTAAGTGTGACAAAGATAAAAAGAAATGGGAAGATTATGGGTGTGTTTATCAAAAGTATCAGTGAGCATTAACAGTGGGCAGTAGAAGTGAGCTGTGAGCAGTAGTCACAGCTCACCGCTCACCGCTTTTTAAAGAAACATTGGAAAAATGAGCATTCTTAAAAATTATCAAAGCTTACCGCTCCTTTGCTAAACGACTACTAAAAATCAAAATGCTCATTGATCACGGCTCCAAAAGCTCCATACCGCTTCGTGCAAAACATACCCCATATGGACCAACACCAAACTTAACACACTCAATAATGTTAGATGAGAAGATAAAAGACCCATATACCCTCATGTTTTAGGCAAGTGAGGGAGAAAACCTTAAAAAACAAACGGTCGTTGGCCGACGCTACAAGATTTTGCAACCACATGGATGAAACATGCAAGTGGTTTGAATAAAGGAAGAGATGTGGGAATGTGTGTAAACCAGAGGGGAGAAATATGTAATTAACTCTAAAATAAGACCTGTGATAAACAATTTATTCTCAAGGAAAAAAGTATAAATACGTAATTTATTCGTTGCCTGAGCGATTCAGCAGCAGCCAAAAAAAAAAGCCTCGTATATCTTGGTAAGCTACTTAAATTTTGTTCGTAGGTTATTCATCTTATCTTTGTTTTAATTTGTTAGAAAAAAACAACATCAAACGTGAACCTGAATTTGTGTTTGAGCTAGGGGGTTTTCAGGGTTTGTTTTGTTTTCTTTTTTTTTTTTTTTTTGTCATGCTGATTGATTGATTGGGGGTATTTGTTTAAGCTTATTTTTTAGCTTATGAGCTTAATTGGTTTTCGCTTATGGTTCATAAACTTTTTTTTTTTTTTCCCAACGGTTTGTTAGTTGTTAGTGGTTCACGTTGACATGAAATTGGGCAGTATACTCAAAGGTGTTGGAGTCCCTCCCAAGGCACCTTAAGGAAACCTTGGTGGCCAAGTGAGCTAGCCAAGTTGGTTTTAGTTTTTGGGCTTATTTTGTGACTTATGGCGTATGGGGTTAGATAGTAATAAACTTATATAAGCTCATAAGCTTCAAATACGCCAAAAAAAAAAAAAAAAAAAAAAAAAAAAAAAAAAAAAGGGCTTATGAAACATAATTTGAAACTTATTTAAGCTCATAAGTTCAAAAATAAGCTTAAACAAACACCTCTTAGCTTTTTTTTAACTGGCTCATTAGCTTTTTTTGTTATAAAAGAAAGAAAAACCTAAATAAGCCCTTTTACAAAAGCCAAGATGAAGGTGCAGCAGGGCTTATGTAATCTAAAAAGCTTAAGCAGTTCCATTATTATATGAATATGAACAACCTAATTGCATTTTGTAATAGCTACCTTTTGATTCTTGTTTTTTAGAGAAAAAGAAATAATACATTTACGTGTTTGTCTGCATTGAAATTGCACTCTAGGAGTATTTTGATCCATTTGAACTGTTCAACTTAAAATGTATCCCGAATCAAACAAATTATAACTCTATAAGTAAATTAGTTGAAATTTCCGCCTTAAGATCACATCGTAACACACTTGTGAACCTAATTTGCTTGTACAGTATTGGAAAACATATTTAACTAGCTTTTTGTGTGTGTTAGTTTATGGTTAAGGTATGGGGGTTTCAGGGTCAGCTTATTATATTAGCAGCTCGTCTGCATTTTTGTTTACTTAAATAAGAACTTCTGGTTTAGCCATGATGAAGAGCCAGGGTTATGTGATTGTTTTTTATAGAGAGAAACGAAACATTTATGTCTTTCTTTAGACGAAACTTTGTTAGTCCTGCATATCTCCACCACCTACAGGCTCGACGCAGACGCACTGTGTAACTATGTTAACATTATATTACTAATACAACCTAATTTTTTTTCTTTCTTTTCTTTCTATCCTGGTCATGTTTGCAGGTAATATATATAGCAATGACTTTGAATTCCGGACATAAAAACATGGAAGGTTTGTTAGAAAACATGCACATTAGCTTGTTTCGGTGCATTAAATAATATTGAATTATTGATATGGGGTTTGTATGAATGTGCAGAAGGTGTCAAAGAATCTGGAAAGATCAACTTGGAAACAGAACACGAACCTATGAAAGGTCTTTCTTAATTCTCCCTTCTTTGATTTGTTAGTCGTAAGTGTGGCTCGTAATGAGGTTTATAGAGTAGTTCTGCTTTTGGAGATAGAGAGGCCCATATATAGTGTTTCTTAATTGTAACTGAACATTCTTTTTATCACCTGATGTTTTTTTTCTTCTTGCATTTTGTTCATTCAGTATGTTCAACGGGTAAGGAGAAAAGCAAGGTGGTGCGTAATCAGTCGACTCAGGACTATATAGATATTATGCGTCCAAAGGTCAACAAAGTTCCCTTAAAAGAAGAGGACCATAATAGTTGGCTCGAGTTTAAAAAGCTTGATGAGGGGAGGGTATGTAATATTCACACTTTTTGGTTTCTTTGACTTCACATGCATTAACGGTTTCACACATATAAATTGTCTTAAATGTTTGCCATATATTCATGTGGCAGCCTGAACTTACTTCCGCAGAGAGTGCAGATTTGAAAGGAAAATGGCCGATTAATGTTGATCATCCTTTTGTTACTGTTATTCGCGATTTTGCTACTGATACTTTCAATGTGCTCGCCCATATGGTATTCCCACATGCTTTTTGAACAACAGACTGTTTTTATTCTTCATTGTTTTGCTTATAATTTTTATTTTATTTTTCTTAACAATACTGTATTTTGATTCTATGTTAAGAGGAACAAAAATAGCCTCTGTCATTCTGAAGTTTTGAGCTGCAAATACATGAATACACACGGATTTTATTACTTCTACCTGAGAATGGAGGGAATTGAAGGAGGCATTTTGGGCGTCTACGAAGTCATAGTTGCATGTGGTCTTATTGATGGTAGCACATCATTGGTCCGTTTAAGACTTACCAACCTTGAACCATCTGGTATGTCAGTTCTATACTCAATATGATGCTACAAACAAGCGGCACATTCAAATCCCATATATATATATTTTTTCTCTAATAGTACTAAAACAGTTTTGACCCTTTTAGGTAAAAGTGGTTGGTTATGAAACGGGTCAAATGGGTCTCAAAATACAACCAGGAGGATTTCAAATGGCTAAAAATCCTATATCACTTTAGTGCAAAGTAACTATTATATAAAACATTTAAGTTGTAAGGTCGATCAAAAATTAAGATAATGAGGTGTAATCATAGAGTGATATGTGTCATTTTTCAACTAAGAAAAACACCTTTATTTTTTTAAATTTTAATATCTTATTATCTATTTATTCTTTTTATTATCTAATTTCACAAATTTTATGCTCTTTAATTCGATATCCGTTTTGATATATTTTTATGAATTTTAATTTATAAATTTAAGTGGGTTAATTTTATTTTGATTCTAGTTTTCTACAACTTTAACCTTAATTTGAATCAATACCACATTCGTCAAAATCATGTACTTTTGGAGGGAATAATTTTTGACGTGTAAGAGTGTGTGAGGGTTCTTTGTATATGCGGAGAATAATGATGTCAATATGGTGTTGCGTGAATGTTATGGGAAACCCAAACAAACACATACAACGAACACATATCCATTAGGAGTGTTGTGAAACGAATTCACTAAGCGCGTAGGGAATGTGAAGAGAGTTGTGCTAGCAATTCATTCACTATATTTATAATATAACCATATTTATCGCCCGCCGCTATGCGCGGGTATCTAACCAGTAGTACAAAATTAATAATTTTTTTCTTTTTGGTGAAAACTTAAATAGAATTGGACACGTTTTGACTCGAACCTATTTGAGCCATTGCCAACCAACCTCATTTGCCCATCTTTGCCGGCTTTAGTTTTATACCAGAACTTATAACATGTGATTTGCAGTTGTGTTCTTTTTCTCTTTCCTGAAATTCAACATATCCTACAACTTTTCTTTTCTTTATGTTTTGGCGTCGTATTGTGCAGGTAAGATAGCAACGATGTTGCCTCACTTGATTAGCTTGAGATCCAAACACAAAACTATGAAAGGTTAGTTAGCTGATAGGTCATTAACTGCATTACTACAGCTAGAGTTGCACCTTAAAATAAGGTTCGGGTTGCATTCTTCATTAACAATGGCAACTGTGTCCAGGTATGGAACGAGACTTGAAGGCGAAACTGAAAAAAACACGTAAATCCATCAAAGGTTGTAAATATTCTTTTTTTTTTTTTTTTTTTTTTTTTTTTTTTTTTTTTTTTTTTTTTATCAAGTTGTGGAATTAAAATTGGGTGAAAGTTAAAGGTACGCAACGTGCTTTTTCAAAAATACACATCTACGCAATGTACTTTAAAAAAAACACATCTAGCTAACATACTTTCAAATTTTTTCGATCTAGCTAATATGACCTGTTGGTAGTAGGTTACCAGGCACCTTGGCGAAAATTTTGTGCAGTTAGTCCTCTAGGACTAACGACCGTTAGCTAGATGATAACGACAGTTAAAAAAAAAAAAAAAAAAAAAAAAAAAACTTTTAAAAAAAAATTTACGATTTTTTTAAAAAATTTTTTTAAAAAAACATAAAAATTTAAAAAAAAAAATAATTTTTTTAAATTTTTTTTAAAAAAAACGTAAATTTTTTTTTTAAAAAAAACGTAAAATTTAAAAAAAAAAAGAAAAAAAACGTAAATGTTTTTTTAAAGAACGTAAATTTAAAAAAAAAAACGTAAATTTTTTTTTAGTTTTTTTTTTAATTTTTAAAATTTTTTTTTAAAAACGTAAATTTTTTTTTGAAAAAAAAAACGTAAAAATTTTTAAATTTTTTTAAAGAAAAAAGTAAAATTTTTTGAAAAAAACGTAAAATTTTTTTTAAAAGTTTTTTTTTTTTTTTTTTTTTTTTTTTTTAACGGTCGTTATCATCTTGCTAACGGTCGATAGTCCTAGAGGACTAACTGTGCAAATTTTTCGCCAAGGTGCCTGGTAACCTACTACCAACAAGTCATATTAGCTAGATCGAAAAAAATTTGAAAGTATGTTAGCTAGATGTGTTTTTTTAAAGTACATTGCGTAGATGTGTATTTTTGAAAAAGTATATTGCGTACCTTTAGCTTTCACCCATTAAAATTCCAATCGCCAACATATTATATATAGTGTGTGTTGTGACCATGGTCAAAAGGCCTGGAACCATGGTTACCCAAAAAATACAAACAAACATGACCCTCTTATGTATATATCTTCTTGAATAAAATCCATATCTTGATAAACCTACTATTCCTAATCTTTATCTGATATTACTTCTCTGATAGATACTCCAATAAATAAATGTTTTGGAGATCTTTATCAACCTTTTGTATGTACTGCAGGTAAGAAGAACAAAGACAAAGTGGCAGCTAAGTTGATTCAACTGAAAGAACAGCACAAAGCTATCAAAGGTTCTTTTTAACACGACTTGTATCACCTTGAATTAGTTATGCACCCATTGATTTTGCACCCAATCATAGTTATGAGGAAAAGTTTCTAACCTTTCCTGAATAACCATCGTTTATTTACCTTTTTAGAAAAGTGCAGCACACTTTATCAACACATTCAGTCACAAATACCAAAAACTTGGTTTCCTCATGGTATTCGAGGTAATTAACGTTAAAAGCTTAATTATCCAGACAACCTTTTATTGCCCCTCTTTTTTATATAACTAGACACATTTTGATACCATACTGCAGCTAACTGGATTTGTGCTAACCGGTCTGTTACCGGGTTGGTGCAAAGGAGCAGGTCTAGGGGGAAAAACTATTGTACTCACTCATTGGGTTAGTTGCTTATGATTGACACATACATATAAAGCTAGTGAGCTTTTATCACATGAATACTGATATATCGACTTTGTTTTCCACTTTTCAGACTTTCTAAGGTATACAGTGATGAGGTGATGCTTTTGGTGGGTCATTGGTCGAAGAAATTGGTAAGGTATTAGGATGTGAGTTGAGTTATCTTCTTTTGGTGATCGTATCCTTATATAATGGATCTAATTTAAATGTTTTACTACCTTAAGTATTTGAGTAGCAATCACATAGAGATGCATACGAATGTCAAAAAGATTGGTTGCTAGCTCATTTCAGTATTTATCCTTTTTTGTGTGTTTGGAACTAATAGGCTTTACGAGAAGCTTAACACAAGGTTTAGTTGTGATGACTAGTGTTACTAATGAATATGTTCTTAAATTACTAAATGTTGGAGAAAATCGGTGTATTTTTTTTTCTGGGTTAGTAACCTGCCAATGGTCAAACTAGTAAATTTGAAAATAAACCACAAGCCAATTTTACATTCTTGTATGGCTTTTGGTAGCAATTCACAAGCGTGACAAAAGTCCTCCAAATGTACTTGCATTTAACTGCTGCATTATGAAATATTAAAAATTTGTCATAACTTTTGAGTTTGTTCATTCCAATTACCCTTCAAGTTTATGTCACCTACACAACCATAAAATTATAGTTTATGTTACGTCGGTTATTTTGTTATTTTGGAGATCTGGGTTGTGAAGGGTTTTGTCAGTTTGGAAATGGGCGTGTGTTGGAAGTTGGTCAGAGTTGTACTAAATTACATCATATAGGATTTTTCCGCGGACCTATTGATTCTATACGATTTTATTATATTACTACCCCGAGCCGGGGGAGAACATCATTTGGTTTTTTATTTTACAAATATCTATGCCGAATCATATCCATATAGTGGGATAGATGATTAACCATCACACCCGAGATCTTTGATAATTGGTATCCACTCATATGGCCATGTTCTATCTGGTCTTTAAAACTGGTATAGTTTACTATATCGGTCTTTAAGACAGATATAGCCGCTAAACTATAAGATAAGTAAGCCTCTTCGGACCATACAAGTGCGCGCCGAGCCCATGTGAAAGGTTTGGTTAAGATATGCCAAATTTCACCAACTATACAAATGCAACCTAACCATACATGGCCTCCGATTATATCTTCCAAATCGTCTACACTAACAATCCACCCCCCCCCCCCCCCCAAAGGGCGATTTTAGTAAATAACCAAATATGATACTTGGGTTAAGCGTCAAATTAGTTATTTTTCTTACATCTCCTCCTCCCAGGCCTAAGTATCATGTACTCCCCCAAAATAAAGAGCATTGAATACTAGAAGAAAAGGACATACACCTAACAAGATTAAGTGAATACCTTGAATTGTAGTCATTTTATTTCTATCTTTCGATACATAACCGAAGAATGGAAAAGATCTTCAAGCGTCTCATGCCCTAAAAACGCGTGATAAATACCGCCGAAGCCCAATAATACGGAGGAAATTAAATGAAGTACTCTAGATACAAAGTATGAAAATGTATCTATAAGTGCCCCTGCTTGGACCTACCCCCAACCTAGAGTACCTATGTGAGGAAGTAAAATTAATACTTGTTCATAGGCTTCTCTAATACAAAATGAGGCATTTCAAATAGATTTATTGCTCCGGCCCAAAATATGATTAATCCGGCATGTGCTACATGAGCCTTTAAGTAGTTTACCGGATAAATTGATAAGCCAAGCATTCCCGACCCACCAAGCAAAACCGGTGGTTTCTTGGTCACGACTGACTAAATCTAAAGTTCCATTAAAGAGTGTTTCCATGGGGTAGAACCTCTTCAGGGAATATAAGGTTTTCATGAGGCTGATCTTGAACCGCCATCCAAGCACGAATACCTTCGTTTAAGAGAATACTTTTGGTGTAGAAAGTCTTAATTTCAGGATCTTCCGCCGCACGAATTTCCTGAGAAACGAATTCATAGGCACGTAGGTTCAAGGCCAAACCGACTACTCCAAGAGAACTCATCTATAATTATACTGGTACAAATAATATAAAGAAATATAACTACTAACGTTTATTGGAGAAAGCAACCCCAAAGATTTGTGACCAAAACTAGGTGCAAAGAACCTACCAAACTGACCTACATCACGAATACAGAAACAGAAATGGTAATTGAACCAGAAAATGCGATTGCATTATAAGGTCGCAATTGAACAGATCGAGCAAGTTTGAATTGACGTAACATGAAACCTATTAGTCCGAAAGCACTGTAGAGAGCAACAAAGTTCCACATACCACCTAATTGACACCAATGAGTAAAATCTCATTGTGCTTCGGGAACCCACAATAATAACAAAGCATGTGCTAAACTATTAGCAGGAGTAGAAACTGCGGTAGTTAAGAAATTGCAGCCTTCCAAATAGGTACTGGCTAGTCCATGGGTATACCATGAAGTTACAAAGGTTGTACCCGTGAACCAACCCCCTGCAACAAAATAGGCATAAGGAAAGAGCAATGGGCCGGATCAACATACAAAATTGAAACGGACCCTGCGTAACCGGTCATCCATAATATCAAACAAATATTTCCGTCTTTGGTAAATTTACCAAGGGCTATAGTCATCGTAATCCTCCTATTTAACTACTTCGACCATTTTCAAACACTTCATAGTATTTTTGGGGCATCCAAAGAGTCGATCAATTCTGTATGATTTTTTTTCTCGTGCACTACCCATTCCAATGGGTTTCGAAGATAAAGATCCTTTATCAGAAAATAATTTGTCGGGTGAATCCATGAATTCAATTTGATTATTTCTTCTTATTATTAATCATTTGAATTATGAATAATCTTCTTATGACCCATTAATCCGATTCATCCGTTTTTTTGAAAGAATTGGTCAAGGAAAAAGTAATCTCTTCGCCCACTACCAGTTGATCCTCATGTCTGCCCCTGTTCTTCCATCAACTATTCTTAGATCTTGTTCATGAGATTAATAAAAAGAACTCTCTCTATATTCTAATTTTTATGTAGACTAAATTACTAAATCTTTTTCTATTTATTTTTCCTTTTTAGAAAAGAGATGTTTTCCCATTTTTTTTAGTTCACTTCAATACAATATCCAAATAGGAGATTCGAAATGATAGTATTTATCTTGCATCCTTTCTTCATACGACTGTCGGAACAAAAATATTGGATACAACGAAATGGAAATTTTTGGTACATCAAGCCGCGATCTGATAGCTATAAATCTGAATATAGAAATATCAATAAAATATATATATAAATAAATCTTGATTATGTAATCAAAGAAAGATAGTGATTTTTTTATTTATATATCTTTTTATCATGTGATTTAGAATAAAAGGTTTTTCGTGGAGGAACGAAATGACAATTTTTTCCTATAGAACATCTAAGAACAAGACAAGTCAATTGAATTGAAAATACCGATAATTTTTTGTGAAGTCCAAAGAAATAAAGATAAATAGATAATGGGGTCAACTTATCCCACATAAGTTTAAGATAGAAATGTTTTTTTGGATTATATACTAGAGTGCATATGCTTGATATGTGTTAAGAATACTATAATGTTTTGGGTACATAATTATTATTCAAGTGTAATAACTATAAGTTTAACTTTGGTGAATTTTATACTCAGAAATTTAGATAACTTTGATTTCGTTCAAGCGCAAACGCCCTTGTGGGTTATGTAATTCGGTCGATCACGACAAAATAGGAAGAGGGAAGAGAAGAAAAGCTAGTTAGGGTTTTCCAATAGATACCAAACAATGAATACAAGGGTTTGTATTTATAGTGTGATATCTTGGAGTCCAAGTTAACTTGGGTTTCCTTTTCTTTGCCCCCCCTATTTGGCCAAGCATGTACCAAGGGAAGGATTCTAGATCTTTCTCCTTACTTGTTACATTTTAGTCCTTGTACTTAACATTTAATGACCGTTAGATAATTCCCGTTAAGTAACACTTAATTAACGACCGTTAGTTATTTTTTTGATTTAATAATTAATACATTACTATAATATTTTAATTACACAAATTGAATCTCGATAACGTAGGCTCAAGTACATTCCAGACATACGTTTACGAAACGTGTTCACATTCCAACAGCTCCCAC
>BPTQ01000008.1:333673528-333699978 GCA_019973895.1 Chrysanthemum seticuspe | reverse complement strand
TGTAAAGCATTTACTAGGTTTTGAAGATGAAACGTTTGAGAAATCTGAGAATCTAAAGGAGGAGGCATTTGGGAACCTGTCATATTGTTCGTTTGACCCTTTAATTGAGAGATTTGTGCTTTCAACTTTCTGATCGTGTTGCACTGAGCTTGAATCTGTTCATCACGTTTGTTAATTTGAAAAACTGCATCAAACTCTGGAGCATCTGAAGATGTCTTGACATTTGAAGTTTTGACATTTTCTTTGAGATGTTGATATTTTAGTTGTAAATTAAAATTCTCAACTTCTAGTTTAGAAAAATGTTTAACCAAAGTGTCGTGATCATCCAGTTCAATTTTCTCGTTTAGTTTAGAATTAGTTTTTTCAAGCTCAATGACACGATCATGGGAGACTTTCAGGGCAACAGATAGTTCATGAAATTTGGAAGCATTAATAGAGCAATTTGAAGCAGTGAAAAAAATATCTTGAGCAACACATTCAGTAATAAGAGTCTCATTTAAGGTATGCAAGTTCTTCCTCTCAATCTCATTATATTTTAGTGCACGCTCATAATCACTAACTTCAGCAACCATTGCATCAAATTCCTTTTCCATTCCCTTAATATCAGTTTCTATCCCCTTTTTAAGACTCTCAAAGTGGTCTTTTAGAAGTTTAAAGAAGGGAATGACCTCAGTTAAATAACAATCTTTCATTTGTTCAAAACCCCTTTCTCCTTCAGTTATACCAGTGGGTGTGATCCTTTTCTTGCAAGTTTTCTCAAAATCAACAAAGAGTTGAAATATAACGTATTGGCTAATTAATGTCTTGCTTTTAGTGGCAATTGTTCTAGGAACAAGATGCATTGGTGTATTAGGAGGATACACAGTCGCTCTAGGCATTTTCCATAAAGGGGGGTTTGTTTCAACAATATTTTCAGCTTTCTGCTTATCTAAATCCTTTTTCCAGAAAACTTGTTCGGGAGTCAACAATGTCTGAGGCTTAAACATGTTCAAGGAAATCCAGTTTTCCTTCTTGTAGTCATGGGGAGTGATTTTTATTTTTTTCTCTTTGCATTTAGGGTCATCTAATTTTTTGTTCATCCTTTCCCTAGTGACTTCATCTGATTTCTTATCTTCCTCAGTGCACTCAACACAACTAGGTTTCTGCCTAGGCTTAAGGATTTCATTACCATCATAAAGCACCTTATGAGCATTTCTAGCCTTTTTAATTACCTCTGGATTTGGTTCCTCAACGAGGGGAATGCTATGCTTATCGCTTAAGACTCGATGTTTAGTGACCATGTGAGCAGTCTGAATGGTGTTTCCTTGTACGTACAACTTGTTCTCAAGTTTGTTTTTCAAAGTTTTCAGATTAGAAAAATCTCTCAAGAGTTTTGATTCCTTTGCATTAAATTCTTGCTTAAGCATTATAACATTTTCTTGAAGTTCTTGTTTTTGTTTAGCTGTTTTAGAAAGTTTTTCTTGCAAGGAATTTAATTCTTGTTTCAATACTTCTTCTCTAAACTTACTTTTTCTAATTACTGTACTCACTTGGTCATCCATTTGCTGCTCACGAGTGGTCAACTCAAACTTAGCACGTTGTTCATAAATAGAAACACGTTCTTTATAGGCATTTAGTTCAGAAATTACAGAATTATCAGGGACACATGCAGTGTATTCATAAAAAACATAGTCATTGTTGACTGCAGAAGATGCATCACTTGGTACAACTTCACTTTCACTTTGTTTCACATATTGATCATATGGGACAATATTGATATTACCCATATTTTCAATATTTGATTCAAAAGTTTCAGTTGATTGTACTTTGTCATGCATCTGTTGCACATCAGTATCATCGTATAGTTTTAATACCTCTGAGATGAGCTTGTCATGGGATGGCCCAGCTAGTGGTGAAGAAGAGACCTTGGGAGAAACCATTGGAGAAATGCTAGCCATAAAAATTGTGTGTGCCGTAGGTCCATCATCCACATCAGAGTCGTATGCATCACAGTCAGCGACTTGAAAGGCATTCTGATGATTGTGACCTATCTCCTGAATAGGCTGCTCATCCACATCTGCATCATAGGTCTTGGCATTGCCCTCAGCAAGAAACATCAATTCCTCTTCATTGAAACCAGCACCATTGTCCTGAGCTTGTGCCAGCAGCATTTTATCTCTGAAGTAATCAGCATTCTGTGGACGCTTTGGAGATGTACAGTTCCTTGCAATGTGTCCCTCACCACCACAGTTATAGCATTTGATGGGCTTAGCTTGACCTTGGTTATCATTCCTTCCTCGATTCTGGTTGCCAACATAACCTCTCCCAGCTCCACCTCGTCCCTGATCATACTGTCTTTCCTGAACTGGTTGCACCACGATCCTTCCATCTTTAACAGTGGCTTGATTGTGTGGGTTAGATGCAGTTCTGAGGTTGTTGTTGGTTTGTGGGAGAGTATTCATGTTTTGACTAATGAGAAGAGCTAGTTGATTAATGAAGCTACCCACGTGAGCATAAGCATCAGCTTGTTTGTACATAGGATCAGGAATGAGTTTGTGATTACCATTACCCAAAGGTATGACTTGTGATGCTTTGGTTGTGATTCCGATGTTTGAGTAGAAAGCTGTAGAGTCATTAGACGAGCTTGTCTCTCCCTGGTTGGTTTTGAACTGATTGAGAATCAATTTTTCAAACATAGCATGTCTCTCATTCTGAAGGAGGAAGGCATAGAGTTGCTCATAGTTTGTATTCTTCAATCCTTTAGTGAGCTTCACAGCGGTAACAAACTTGTGCCATTCGGGATTCATGTTGTTCACAAATTTTGAGTTCAACTGAATGTTAGGCATAGTCATTCTGATGTTCCTCATGTCATTAACTAACTTATGAAATCTCACATAGTACTTATAGACATTCTCATCTGGTTTCATCTTGAAGTGCTCAAATTTGTCATAGAGTTGGGATTCTCTGTCTTCCATAGTTAATTCTGAACCTGAGAGAAGCATCTTAACATTGTCCCAAACTGCCTTAGCATCTGTGTTATGATTGATCAGCTTGTAGATGTCTTTAGGAAGACCTTGAAGAACAATGTTTGAAGCCCTGATATCTGCATCAAATCTCTTTTTATCCTTATCATCAAGCTCATCATACATCTTAGGTCTGTCCATTCCGTAAACAGGAGTACCATCTGCATTAGTGTCAAGTATGTCTCGAGTCGTCTCAACTCGATATGGTCCTTCATCAATGGATTTGAGGATGTTGACACCATTTTCCTTTCCAAGGCAATACAGTCTGATTCGTTGAGCCCAAGAATCGTAGTCAGTTCTGTCAAGCATGGGTGGACGAGTATCTGAGCCAGCTGCTTGAACATCCTCGGCAACAGTGGAGATGACAGTAGGAACGTTGGTAGACATGTTAACAGATTATACGGGATTTTATAACTCTATGATTAAACCGGGAAATAGATTCTTTCACGGGATTTTACTAAATCAAGAGAAAACCGTAAACAATCACTCAAGTCGCTAGAAGATAATGCACTAAGTCGCTGGAAGATAATGCACTAAGTCGCTAGAAAATAATGCACTAAGTCGCTAACACTTAATTCGCCACCAAGCTAAGTCGCTAGAGTTCCAAGTCGCTAGCCAGATGTAAGTCGCTAAGTAGTAACTTGCTAACACTCAAGTCGCTAGCAAAATTTCGGCAGCAATTCGCTACACAAGTCGCTAAGGATGCAAGTCGCTAAAGAGCAACTCGCTACAGACCAAGTCGCTACCACCAAGTCGCTACTCGTAGTGGAGAGTCCACTACTTGTACTTTAACTCGCTAGATCTAACTCGCTAGCTCCAACACTGTAAGTCGCTACCAAAATGTGAAGCAAGTCGCTACCAAGAAAATACTCCGTGAGCTAAGTCGCTAGCTTGAAAAACCATATAAACATCACTTTTCAATCCAAAAACAACCCAACCAAGATGATTCAAGCTTACCAAATGAAAACCTAAACACTTGTGATGATTCTAAACATAAAAGTACCAACAAAATTCAAACTTTAACACAAGAAATCAACCAAATGATGCAAAAACCACTAAACTTTTTCAAACTCAAAAACCACCTAAAAACCACTATAAATCCAAAGATGTGCAAGATATGATCTAACCATGGCTCTTGATACCAATTGTAAGATATAACTTTTCACATACACATCAAACCATAACACAAAGTAGCATATAGATGGAATTCTAGAGAGAGAAAGTTAGAGGTTTAGGGAACTTAGTGAGAGAAAGTGAAAGATATTATTATGAGCTCCAACTCTCTACCTTGGAAGGTAGAGAGTATTTATAGTCTTACATAAATCGCCACACATCGGGCTGTGGATCAGGCATACAGTGGGTAAAGACCCGTCCGTCCTCCACGGTGTTACTTAACTAAATACTACTTAACTTAAAAGAACTACGACTACGAGCTTTATAACGATTACATATACTTGAGGTGACCGACTCTTTAACACCTGGAATTTCTAATTCCTAACAGTTTGAGCTGTTTTAAGTTCCTTACGGCTGGTCATTCACAAGTGGCTAGCCTGCGTGAGAAAACTTGACGGATCAGCACCGATCAAATAACGCTACACGTAACTGGTAGTTATAAGGGTTGTTTTCAGAAGTGTTGCGAAATTTATGAATCCTGCTTGTAGTCAAAATGGGATTTGTTTCCTTCAAATTTATTTTGAAGTATAATACTACTGGGCCCCTCGTAGGATTGTTAAGATGTTTGTATGGCCATACCCAAGGTCTTCTGTTAAGAAGAATTGGTAATCTTAATTAAATATATAAAGCGAGAAACAGAATAGTTAATTAAGAAATGAGTAAGATCCATATTCTTATTAACATGGTATTAGAAACAAAAGGATGAATATGATGATGAATCATCAAACTTGGTTTTTCTCCAGAAAACCATACACGAGTTGTACCGGGGGCATTGGCGTGTTGCTAGACGCTAACCAATGTCATTTCACGTTTTGTAAACATATCCAAGTGGGAGCTGTTGGAAATGTATATATTTACAAACATGTGAATGTCCGGATTCAAACTCGTGACCACGGGATTGCACACATTAGCGAATGAGAATTAAAGTTAATAATTAATGTTTATGTTTACGATTAATTATTGCACAATAAGTCCGGTTAACGATCGTTAAGTATTTAACGGAAAAATGAATAACGACCGTTAAATGAAAAGAAAAAGGACTAGAAATGGAAAACTTGGAAAAGTTATGGGTTTGGCTTTGGGCTTTCAATAGTGGCCGACCATAGGGGCCTTTCCAAGGCCTAATCCCTAACTTGTTCCCAAAGTTTCCCTACTAGTATATAAAGAGGGTTAGGTTCTAGGGTTTCATACACTTGTGCATTGAATTAACCCTAGATCTCTCCTATCCTCTCTCTTGTCCTATTTTCGGCTGAACACCCCAATAGTAAGGGAGTTTGATTTCGTTTTTCATAAACGAGGACTTGTGTTAGATCTAGCAATCGCTTGATTCGTTGGTTAATTCGTGTGTACAAGAACGTGGTAGTAAGACATTATTCTTACACCAATTAGTACTTCTTTGTTTTGCTCAAGGGATTTGATATTCGCTAGAGGTACGTTACGCATACTTTCAGTTAATTAATTTATTTGTTATAATCTTTAATCTTCCGCTGTGTACTGATCGGTGCGAAACCGTCAAGTTTTCTCACGCAAGCTGATCACTTGTGAATGATCAGCCGTAAGGAACTCAAAACAGATTACACACCAATGCAATTTAAGATCAGGAGAATACAGTGGATTCCCGGGTCGTTATGTCCCACGGAGGATGACTGGTGTTAAACACTTGATCAGATGGTAGAATGATCACTAAGGATAGTGATCAGTAAGGATATCGATGGAAAATTACCTAAAGAAAAGATTTGCAAATTATAGCGACTTAAATGCAAATTAAGAAAATTAAAAAGTTAAAATCTATTAAATAAACGCTATCACTATCTTTACAATGATGTTTTTGTGTTTTTATGAAATAAAATATCTTAAATAAACTATATTAACTAAAACGTAAACTCAAATTATCTAAAAACGTTACTTAAAATGAAAACGAGCGTTACGTTTAAAAATTACGCTGGAGCGCAAGCAAAAACGTAAATTTTATGAAATAAAAGGCCTACGAATGTGAAACTAATTTTCTTACGTACTATATGATAAAAGAAAATTTTAGAAAAAAGATTTATATTTTTTTGACTTTTATATTTTTTATTATGATTTAATTACTATAAAACACTAATTAATTGATTAAAAATATTAAAACTAATTAGAAAAATCTCAACTTTTTACAGAAAATACTTAATACTAATACAGATTTAATAAAAATACTAAATTGGAAAAAGCTACTTTGGATAAGCTAGAAATAAGCTAAAATACTCGTTTAAGCTTAAAATGAAAAATGTATATAAGAGATATATTGTGTAAGCTTTTAACGAGAAAGACCCAAGGGCGCGTTGGTAAGGAGTGTGTGTGGTGAGCTGGGTGGCCAGAGATCAAATCCCAGCAGTGGCACTTTTTGTAAACTATTTTTTTTTAACTTTTTCTTTTACAAACTTATTAACACCAATGAGATAAGCACTTTTCACAACTGTGACTTTTTCTAAAAACCACTGATAAGCACAGAATAAGCACAAGAATAACAACAGTTGGCTTTTGAAAATGGAAATAAGAACTAGTTAAGCTAAAATGATTATTAAGCTAGAAATAAGCAAAAGCTACAATGAAATAAGCTATATTACTGATTATTAGCTAAAATTAACACTGAATGAGCACAATATCTCATAATAAGCACTAAATAGCTTTTAAATAAGCTTTAAGCTAAACTGGTTTTGCACAGTGTACTGTTGAATCACTAGGCACCTTCTGCCTTGATTTTAAGCACATAAATAAGCTCAAAAATAAAAAGGAACTCTGGAACTAACAAGTAGACCAGATAAGCTATCCAAAGAGCTAATTTGCAAAGATTGGCTTTCACTAATGAGCTTTTGAGAAGCTTTTAAAAATCTTGAAAACACTGATTAACTGATAGATTTAGTGAAAATGGACAAGATTAAAAAGCAATTGCAGGCCTAGCAAATAAGCCAGAGTTGGAAAATAAGCTTTTGTATTCTTTAGTTAGCTAGGTTGGCTTTCCAAAAAATCAAATTACACAGGCTTATGCTAATTAATAAGCTCTGGGAGAGCTTATGAAGTTGGGTACCAAACCTGTGCACAGGGCACTTTCTCAGACATGGTATCCAAATTAAGCTGAAAAATAAGCACTCTACAAGCTAATAAAAAGTAAACTAGTATTTTTGTATTTTTGTTGAGCAGTTAAACATTGAAGTCCCAAAAGGATTTAGGCTAAATCTCATTAATACACACACAATAAAATTCTAGATTTTATTCAAAAACAGCTATTTGAAAATTTTGACTTTTTACAAAAACATGTAGTTTGACTAAAATGAATTTGGAACTTAATCTACTGACTTAATTTGTTATAATAAGCTATACTAAGGTTGGATTAAGCTATTTTAACAAGTTTCAAACTGATTTGATGTGATTTGCAATATGTGATCCTAACAGTTAACTATCTAGGTTGATATAAAGATGATTTTGACTAATATGGCTTGCAGATGCAATCCAAAGACAGGCATGAGATTATAATGGCTCAGCAAACATGAAACAACAAAAGAGAACCACTGATTAAGCCTTTGGAACAGTTTTGACAATAAAACCAAACACCACTTTAGTACTGTTTTGACTATTAATCTAAGCTAATCCTTGAATAAACTCATTTCATTACTTAACCTAACTCTAATATGCTAATCACTACTGATGAAACTAATTTAATGACCAAAGATTCAGAAAAATAAGCACAAGTTGAAACTGCATAAAAAGTAAAAATTAGAATAGGTGGCTCACAATTGCCCAGCTATGTTTGCAGCTTAAACCAGATGAGACACTACCATTCTAATCCATTTCCAACCAAAACCAGCTCTCTGCAACACCCTGTATCCATTTCCAACCCTGCTTGACCAATTGTCCTTCTCTGTTTGACTTTTGTTGACTTTTGTCCAATTTTGATTGAAACTGAAATACAAGCTTACAAAAAGCTATCTTAAGCTTAAATAAGTTTGTTTTAGCTTAAATAAAGCTCATTGAAGCTTTGAATACAAGAGTTGAAACTTGAAAATTCAAACAGTAAACATGAAAATGTGCAGCCTATGTAAAAACTTGAATTACCACTTGAAAATAGTTCCCATATATTTCAATAACTTAGTTTGATATCATGGAACAAGAAATTACAACTTAAAGCTTAACTGAAAACTTAAAAGTAAATTACGACATTAATAAAATTTAAAAACTAAAAACTTGTTTCTTCTCTACTTCTTTCTCCTCTTTTATGCTTCCAACTTGATACACGTGGCCTTCTGATGCAATCCCACCTCCCAATTCAACCAATGGGAGAGTTTAGAGTGTATTTCATGTTTCACCATTTTTGGCGGGAAGTGGCTTATTTCAACTGTGGGCTCTGAAAAATAGGCACTAGGGGGGGGGGGGGTGGGTTTGTAGGGGTAATGATGAGTGGAGAGAAAGGTATTGGTATGGAAAGGGGTGGAGTATTGCAGGGTATGTTGGAGAAGACAGGCAGGAGGTGGAAGAAGGGGGAGATGGCGCGTGTTTATCTGGTTTGACTTTGGGTTTGACCTGGGGGTCCAAAACAGTTTGTGACAGGGGGTCAAAAAGGATAATGGTGGCAGGGTCAAAATGTTTTGACAAGTCTTTGTTAAATATGACAAGGACTAGATTTGCAATTCTGAAAACTTGAAGGACCAAACTGCCAATTTCACAAAGTTACCATAAGGACTGAAATTGACAACCTTTAATAGTACAAGGACTAGACTTGACATTTCCACATTTTCAAAGGACTATTTTTGCCAATTTCCAAAGTTCAGGGACTAAAGTTGTAATTTTGTAAATTTGAATCTTCAAGGACCAATTTTGACAACTTTTGAATCCCTAAGGACTTAAAATGATATTTTTCTTTATTTGGTTTTACCAGGGACTGTTTTTGACAACTTTTTAAACTTGGGGGACTAAAACTGCCAATTATGCAAACTTGATACGTTTTTCACCAGATTTTGATGTTTTTGCATTTAAAACATATAAAACACTTGTTTGTGATATTTTTATCATTTTGATGCGTTTCTGAGTGTTTTCAGATGTTTTTGCAGTTTAAACAGTACAAAAATGATGAGTATTTACACACTCATCATGTACTCTTGATGTCTTTATGTTTTATTATATATTATATATCTTAAACTCAACATAAGGCAGTCACAATATTGGACCCAACAATGAACTCAAACAAGCCCATGGGTCAATATAATAATCGGGTCAAGTATCATGCATATTCGGGTAAATAATTCAAGTATAAATTGCGTTCGACACGTATACTCGTGTTTATCGTGTGTGCCCCATAGGCTCACACACTCTTAGCCGTTTACGTGTGTTTACAACTCCCACAAACCAACATTAGTAACTTGTGAGATTGTTAACTTTTATAGGGTAATATAACTATATAAGTATGTCATCTACCAAATAGCTTAAGAATATCCATTAAGATCTTCTTTAATAATACAATTCTAATAATACAGTTAAAATCATCTTTGATATTGAGCTAGTTCTTTTGAGCTACTTTCGTAAGTGAGCTTGAATCAGATAAAAGCACCAGTTCGATGTGCGTCGAATAGATCTTTCATTCGGTTTTAATCCAAAATTATCATTCAATCTTATTTTAGTATGTTCTATAACTTGGATTATTTTTTCTTTTCGTAAATTGTTGTCTGATTTTCAACCTTTTTGATTTGCAGTTCTTCTCAACGTTTTATATATGTTTGGAGGTTTCTACTTTGAAAGGGTCTTTTTTCATTTTTGAAAGCATGTCATGTTTGATTTCAATGCTTCGACCAAATACTGATATCACGACCATCGATCATAAAAGCAACTAGACATATCTCGATCATTGGTTTTGTGTTTCCCTTATCTTCAAATTTGATATCACAAGTAATGTTATAAAATTACAATGATACTATAGAACAATAAGTAGGATTTAGCAATACATGTAAAGTACATGGGTAAAAATGTAATTAGTTTAAAGTTTTGTTATTAAGTGTCTTTTCTCTGTATAAAAGGAGTTCATCCTCCTTCCTCCCACAATTAATTCAATAATATCATTTCATTTCTACTTTCATTTCCGCATATTTGATATGGTATCAGAGCAGTGAAGCTCGATTCTGTTACATAACCGTTTTCTAACGGTTTCCTAACGGTTTTAACCGTTTTTCTTAATTCGTTCCATCTTCATCATCTCCATTCTGTAATCATTGCTTCGATTAACAGATACCGGAGTGTTTTAATGGCGAATTTGAACAATAACCCTAATCCAAACATCACTAATTCATCAAACCCAGTTAATCTTGACCAAAACACCATTAACAATCAAGATTTAGGCTCTCAAAACATGGCTAATGATCCGTTGTATCTTGCAAGTTCTGATCATCCAGGCATGATGTTAACCAATACACCATTCAATGGTGGTAACTTTCTTGGTTGGAGTCGTACGATTAAGATGGCGTTAGGGGCAAAATTGAAGTTAGGGTTTATAGATGGATCATCACCTAAACCAGCATTGACTGATGTCAATTACCAGCGCTGGATTCGGTGTGATTACATGGTGACGTGTTGGATCTTGAATTCAATGATTGCTGAGTTGTCTGATTCTTTTCTTTATGCTCATTCTGCTTTTGATCTTTGGAAAGAACTGGATGAAAGGTATGGACAGAGTAATGTCCCTCTTATCTATCACATTGAAAGAGAATTAAGCAAAGTTTCTCAAGGCAATCTTACTATAGCAGCTTATTTCAATAAGCTGAAACGTTTTTGGGATGAATTGCATAGTCTCAATGGTGTACCTGTTTGTTCTTGTGGTAAGATGAGGGAATGTTCATGTGGAATTACTGAAAAGTTTCTGGAAATTGATAGTAGGTCCAAATTGATGCAGTTTCTAATGAGGTTGAATGATGAGTTTGAGTCTGTGCGAAGTCAAATACTTTCCATGGATCCTTTGCCAAACATAAACAAAGCTTATTACATTGTTCAGCAAGTGGAGAAACAAAAACAAGTTACACATCAAGTTGGTGATCCTAATGCTTTCTTTGTTAATCTCAAGAATGGTCAAAGAAACAATCAAAGTTCTAATTCCAGAAGAGAAAATAGGCCTGACAACAAGAAAATATGCACTTTCTGTAATCAAGAAGGGCATTTGGTTGAGCAGTGTTTTGAAAAAATAGGTTATCCTGATTGGTATAAGGGTAACAAAGGAAAGAAAGGTGGGTTCAAAATGGCTAATCAAGTTGCTTGTGATTTTGATCAGTTTGCTCAGAGAGATACTCCTTTTCAGATGGATTATGAGAACGAAGTGGTTGGTGAAAAGTTGGATTTAGATCAGAAATTGGTTAATGCAGTTTGCCAAGAAATGATGAAAATGTTTAAAGGCAAAGGAATTGATTGCAACAGTAGTGTGGCTAGTTCTTCCAAGCCACATGCAGGTATTTTCTGTGGAAAACTAGAAGGGGGGGGGGGGTTGAATAGTTTTACCAATTTAAAACTTCCTTTTAAATATTTAGATCGACTTATGTCAATCTATTTGGTTGTTTATGTTGGACGTTGATAGATAGATATATAAACGTGTAAATGAAAGATAAAGAGTAAGAAGCACATCACCACGACACAAGTATTTATAGTGGTTCGGCTACAAGGACACCTTCCTTGCCCTACTCTACTCCCAGAGTCACCTACTCGAGAGTTCGTAAACACTACACCAACTCCTTATGGCGGAGAAGCCTTCACAACGTCGCTTAACCTTTTTCCGGTACAAAGCTAAATACCGAGTTCTTTCACACCAAGGCGAACCACACCTAACACAACGTCGCCTACCCTTTATACGGTGCTAGGCTAACCACCGAGTTCTTTCACACCTTAGGAGAACTAATCCTATCACAACGTCGCCTACCCTTTATTAGGTACTAGGCTAAGCACCTAGTTCCATTATGGAGGAACTACTACCCTTCACGACACAACACCTATTATCAAGGAGATCTACTCCTTGTTACAACATCGTCAAGGATATCACCATCCTTGTGAATAAATAAACACCTATATGTATAACGATGCACCTCATCGATTATACGACCTAAGCATTCTTCCCAAATGCTACTTGATTTGATTCTTCGGCATCCTTCACTAATGCCTTTGACACAACGCTTGGCATCCTTCACTAATGCCTTCGTCTTGACACCTTAAGCATTCTTCACTAATGCTTTGACGCGGATGATTAGCATCTTTCACTAATGCTTTCATCTTGACACTTTTGGCATTCTTCACTAATGCCTTCAACCCAACATCTATGGAGAAAGGAAGAACTATCAACAAGAGAACCTTCGTTGTCTTGATGATGACGAAGCATGGCAACTCATGGACTTGAGCTTGCACGTCTTCAAGATGTGGTGATCTTTCCTTTAAGAGGAATCTACAAGATCACACAAAAACAAAAGAGAAAAGCTACATAGATCTCTTGGATCTGAGGTTAGAGGGTTAGAATACTTGGGGTAAGTATGTGTGTAAAGAGATGAATAGAAAGGAAGAAATGGCTCTCTATTTATAGAGGAAATTCACTACTGTTTCCTCGGATCCCACGGATCCCTTCCACTTGGGATCCGGCTAGCACAAAGCTAGGGATCCGTGGTCCGCTCCTCTTTGCGCATGGGTATTTTGGGTTATGGGTCATGGGTCATGGGTCATGGGTTATGGGTTGATCCATGGTTTTCAATCTAGATACAATGTACCTTAAGGATACATTGAACTTGTGTAAGTGGTATATATAAAACCATGGGTTATGGGTCAAAAACCATTTGCTAGTTTTTATCTATTTAGTATTTTACCCATTTTAGTATATACTTGTTTTTACCCATTTTAGTGTACTTAATATAAGTATGTATTAACCCAATATGTAAACACTAGTTGTTGTACATATGTATCTAACTCATAGAGTTACTTAAACTTGTTAAGCCAATATGTAAACACTAGTTGTTGTACATGTGTATCTAATATATAAAATCACTTAATCTTGTTATAGTGTTTTATGTGAAAACGTAAGTGTGTTATAAAACTATTAGTTCAAACCATTTAAGTATTTTATTTGTTTCGTTAATATGATTTTACTTTTGTTATCGACAAAACATTAGAAGATCGTAAAATATAAATAAACGTTTTTACGGCTTATTTGTATTAACATTTTCTTTCATGGCATACATGTTCCAACTGGTCTGTGTTTTCATGCTTCAATTAAACTCATGGTTGACAATGCTGGTCTTAAAATTGATATTGATTGGGTTGTTGACACTGGAGCTTCAGATCATATGTCACCACATTTACACCTTTTTGAGTCCATCAGAATATTGAGGAAGCCCATTAAGATTAAGTTGCCTGATGGAACTTGTAAATGGGTTACCAAAGTAGGCAAAATAAGAATCAATGACACCCTTACCCTTAATGATGTTTTCTATGTGCCTGAATTCAAGGTCAATTTGATGTCAGTAGGAAAACTTCTAAACACTCAGCATCTCATTGCTATTTTTTTCCCTACCTGGTTTACTTTTCAGGACCCTTCAACTAGACAAATTCTAGCTGCTGGAGAGGGGTTCAACAACCTCTACATTTGAAGATCCTCTACAAAAACCCCTACTCAAAGTTCATTTCATGTTTTTTCTTCTTTTGTTAATCAAGTTGTTCAAAATAAGCCAAACAATGTGTCAATTGATTTGTTTCATTCTAGACTTGGGCATAGTTCTGTATCAAAATTGATCCATGTTCATGATTGTAACAAGGTCAATATATCTCATTTCTTTTGTGACACTTTTTTACTTGCCAAACATCATAGGTTGCCTTTCCCTTTGAGTCATACTAGATCAAAGGCACCTTTTGAGCTTATTCATGTTGATTTATGGGGTCCATATAAGTCTGCAGCCCTCAATGGTGCACATTACTTTTTCACTATAGTTGATGATCATACTAGATGCACCTGGACTTATTTGATTCATACAAAGGATCAAATTCATAACACTTTGTCTTCTTTTCTTGCTTACATTGATAATCACTACAAGGCAAAACCTAGATTCCTAAGATCTGATAATGGGACAGAGATAGTGAATAAGACATGTTTGGATTTGTTGAAATCTTTTGGCATTATACATCAGAAGTCTATGGTGTATACTCCTCAACAAAATGAAGTAGTGGAAAGAAAGCACAGACACCTTTTAGACACTGCTAGAGCTCTTAAGATTCATGCTAATTTGCCAAGTAAATTTTGAGGAGATTGTATCCTGGCTGCTACATATTTGATCAACAAAATGCCAATGAAGATTTTAGATTGGAAAAGTCCTTTTGAGACATTACATGGTATAGCACCTTCATATGACAATCTTAGGACCATTGGTTATCTTTGCTATGCTGCTGTAACAAAGCCTCATAAATACAAGTTTGAGCCTAGAGGCAACAGGTGTGTCATGATTGGCTATCCATCTGGGCAAAAATGGTACAAGTTATATGATTTGCAGACAAAAGAGGTCTTTTGTAGCAGGGATGTTATTTTCAGAGAAGATTGTTTTCCTTTTAAAGAACCAACACCAGCATCTTCTTCTTTACCAAAGTCTTTTACACCAGCATATGAAGATGATTTTGAAGTTCAGAATACTTTGGGAGCATCACACAGTTCTCCAATTGATTCAGCAGTTCCCATTCCTCCTGAAACAGAAGTTCCCATTTCTGCTGAACCAGAAGTTTTCATTCCTCCTGAACCAGAAGTTCCCATTCCTCCTCCACCAGTTGTTCCACTTAGGAGATCTACAAGGTCTTCTACTAAACCAACTTGGTTGCAGGATTTTGTGACACCTAAAGCTGGAATGGCTTACTCTGTACCTGATGTCAAACAACCTGCTTATCCACTTTTCCATACTCAAGACTTTGACAGTTTTCCAAAGGATTATGTAGCTTCTTTAGCTCATGTTTTGAATGCTAATGAGCCTGCTAATTACAGTCAAGTTGCTGTAGATTTTCAATGGGTCAAGGCAATGGATTCAGAATTACAGGCATTAGAAGAAAATGAAACATGGGAATTGACAACTCTTCCTGATGGTCACAAGGCAATTACTTCAAAATGGGTATTCAAGACTAAATACAAACCTGATGGAACTGTGGAAAGGTTCAAAGCAAGATTGGTCATAAGAGGTTTTGATCAAAAGGAAGGAACAGATTATAAACATACCTTTTCTCCTGTTGCAAAAGCTGCAACTGTGAGAGTTCTAATAGCAATAGCAACAGCTAAGGAATGGCCTTTACATAAGTTAGATGTAAATAATGCTTTCTTACATGGCTTTGTTGAAGAAGAAATTTACATGAAGCCTCCTGAAGGGTATACAAAAGCTGCACCAGGGCAAGTTTGCAAGCTAAAGAAATCATTATATGGCCTAAAACAAGCTTCAAGACAATGGAATATAGAGTTATCAAAATTCATATCTTCTTTGGGGTTTGTTCAGTCAAAACATGATTATTATTTATTTGTCAAGGATACTGGTGATAGTTTTACAGCTGCATTGGTTTATGTGGATGATATTTTGGTCACTGGTAACTCAGAAGAGGAAATTCAGAAGTTCAAAAAGGCTTTGGATCAGAAATTTACAATTAAAGATTTGGGTCTTGCAAGATATTTTCTAGGAATTGAGTTGTGCCGAACAGAGAATGGCACATACTTACACCAAAGGAAATACATTCTTGATCTACTGAAGGATGCAGGCTTAACAGCAGGAAAACCAACTACTTTCCCTTTACCTCAAAATTTAAAGTTATCTTTGGACAAAGGAACACCTTTGAAACAACCAGATTCTTATAGAAGGCTTGTTGGCAGACTTCTTTACCTATCAATGACAAGACCTGACATTTCCTATGCAGTTCAACATCTGAGTCAGTTCATTTCAGCTCCCAAAGATCCACATATGCAGGCTGCCATTCATCTTTTAAGATACTTGAAAGGTACCATTTCCAAGGGTCTGTTTTATCCAGTGTAGCCACAACTTAAGGTTGCAGGGTTCTCTGATGCAGATTGGGCTTCCTGTTTAATGACTAGAAAATCATTAACAGGATATTGTATCTTTTTGGGACATGCTTTGGTCTCTTGGAAGACAAAGAAACAAGCCACAGTCTCAAGATCTTCAACTGAATCAGAGTATAGAAGTATGGCAACTACTACTTGTGAATTAGTTTGGCTTACATATCTGCTTAAGGACTTGCACATTCCAGTTCAAGTTCCTATTACTCTTTTCTGTGACAACAAAGCAGCCCAACAGATAGCAGCTAATCCTTGTTTTCATGAAAGAACAAAACATTTGGACATTGATTGTCATTTCACAAGAAACAAAGTCCAAGAAGGTTTTCTACAGACTGCCTATATTCCTACTCATTTGCAACTAGCAGACATTATGACCAAGGCTTTGGGACAAGCTCAACATTCCTTTTTGAGTTCCAAGTTGGGTTTCACAGATGTTCCAACTTGAGGGGAGGATATAGAACAATAAGTAGGATTTAGCAATACATGTAAAGTACAGGGGTAGAAAATGTAATTAGTTTAAAGTTTTGTTGTTAAGTGTCTTTTCTCTGTATAAAAGGAGTTCATCCTCCTTCCTCCCACAATTAATTCAATAATATCATTTCATTTCTACTTTCATTTCCGCATATTTGATAGATACTTTGTTTTTAGATTACAACATATGGAAAAAACAAAACATATTCAAATCTCAACTTTGGGTTTGCATAAGTGTAGCTAGATTTAGTTTGTATGAAAAACACACAGAACCAGGTATATGATATACAACTATTTGGTTTCCTTAACTTACCTTCTTAATCTGACGTATGCTACATGACGGGCTCTTAAATTTGACATAAACTATAAAATGTGGAGTTAAACACATTATAGCTGTCATTTCTCGTGTACTTCTTGGGAAGTGCACGGACGACACTAATGTTCATACGACTATGACCATTTAGGCGAAGCGGGGTTTGCGCATATCTAACGCTGATATTCAAGTTCTGCTTTTCTGACAAGGGAAGGGAAGTTGTTCCGTTCTTTAAATTGTGGGAAAGTTCTGTTGGTTTGTGGGAGTTAAAACACACGTAAACGACTAGAAGTGTGTGAGCCTATGGGGGCACACACGTTAAACACGAGAGTACGTGTCGAACGTTTAATACTTGAATATATTGAACCCGTTTACTGCATGCATGCATACCCGATCTTTTAAACGACCCATGGACTTGTTCATATTTAACTTGGGTTGGTTTCATGTTTGCCTTGGGCCTAGTACATGTAAACGAATGGGTATAAAGTTGTTTGGATCGAATGCTTGGAGCTCAAGCTATAAGCCCAAGTCATGAGTCGGTTTGTGACTTATATAAACAAACACAATATGCATCCAAGTGTACGTAATATATTGTATCCCTAATAATCGATTCATGCATTCTTGCATTCTGATGTTGCTGATGTTGCACATGCAATTGACGAAAAGACATACATGTGTTCACATGGATCCAATAATATTCGAATACATACATGTGATGATACATGTTATTATTATAATGACATCTATCATTACTTTTCCTAACCTAGGATTGATCTAATCTAATATCCAATTGAATATTAATTTATTCCTATTATGGTTTATTAGATTTTATAAAATACTATACTTGCATTAGTTTTAATCTAAGAAGAGTTAGTGTTTGGTATGATTGATATTCTTGTTTCTAAAAGTTCCTTGTCGAATGGTTTAGAAGAAAGGTTTTGGGTTTTGTTTCTTATTCGTGGTATTCAAGTAATTCAAGGGGTTGATTGGTAAACGTTCTCGACTAGCGTCTAATCGAACGTACTTGGTTTAAGTGTTTGTGTGTGATACTCATAGAGGCATCTATTTTAGATGCTTAGTTTCGTTTGGTTTCTTGTTCCGTTACTAGAGATCAATTGCCAAGCAAGGTTAGCTTTTCTTTTATCCCTTTTATTAATTAATTATTGTATTAATTAATTGTTTATTAATTGCGTGTTTAACATAATTGCAATTACTAGATCCTTATCCGCTGCGTACTCGTAGAGGTTAATTGGTTAACTTGTTATCAAATCCCAATAGTGGCATCACGAGTCAACTCGTTTTTGTGATTATGGATTACACGTTTCTGAATTAATAAACATGTTTTAAAAGGCTGCATGAAACCTAGTTTAGTTATTTTGTTTTATTTTAATTTTGACAATTACATGTAATACTTGTCAATTTTTAATAAATAATAACTAGTCACACACAAATTAAAATTATATTGATAATTAGAATTAATTTGTTAATTGGAATTACTTGTTAATTAGAATTTAATTTACATGTTAATTATAATTACCTTGTTAATTAAAATTAAACTGTTAATTAAGAATTACATGTTAAATTAAAATTACTTGCTAATTAGAATTAAAAGTTAATTTGTATTTATTAATTGCTAATTAGAATTATTATGATAATTAGAATTACATATTGTTTTATAAATACATAATATTGCGTAATTACTTGTTAATTGAGATTGTCGTGTTTTATGTGTTTTTCCGGCCACAAGTCCCACTCAATTGCTTTTCTAAGTGATGTATGGGGCGATCTAGGTATTACATCCTAGTGACGGTCTTATGGTTCTCCTTTTGGAGAAGACTCGCAAGAGGACTCGGAACAATATGTGGTTATTTATATTGATGTTTATCGTAACCATAACATTAATATTGGTCTTTATTTACACGCCTAAATACCATGCTCATTGTGACCTGCTATTTGATTCGTGGAAAATTGTTTTTGTAAACTAAAGTGACCTAATATATGAAACACGTTTTCAAGAATTTAAAAACTAGACGCTATGGACACTTGGGATGTACGGCTCACCCACTAGAACAAAATCAAAAGGGGGTTCAAAGAGGTGCGCACAGTCGCACCGAAAGGATGTCTAAGGTTATGCTTCAGCGCTTACCTGGTCCTCTGCCTCCCTGTGCGTTCGATTGGAGCTACCGTGAACCATGATGATCACTACAGTGTCATTACCAAAGTTTTTAAAATTAGTGTTACAAAGTTGTTTTGCATGCTTCTTTGTACACGACTTTTACCACATTTATATGTGCATACCTATTTGTTAATTTTAAGTCTATGCCATCCAAATATGAACACGTGCACTTGGATTGACTTCTCTGGTCAGACCTAAGGGCCTTTCCAACCCATGGTAATTATTTCTCACTGGTCAGACCTCTGGTTATTTTTACACGTTCATACTTGGTCGACTTATCTCGAGTTAACTTGGTCAGACCTCGAACCCAAGGCATAAGATGAGAACTAAACATGCTTTTGACATTATTACTTGATACTAATGCCTTAAACAGTCTCATAAATATAAGAATTGCATTATGCAATTAACGCTCGTCGCTTACCTCTTGTCCTATTTTTTTACACACTGGTCAGACCTATGGTAATTAAGTGGGGTTGCAAGATGGATCTTAGTATTAATTAGTAATTAATTGGGTAGTTAATTATTTTAAGTATGTAATTATCGAAAATACTAGAATTGAACTTTTTATGTTCTGATTAATTGTGTTATTGCAACATAATTCGTAAACAAAGTTATTTTTCTTTGAAAAACAAACTTAGTCTCTTTTCCTAGTAAGAAGAGTGAGACTTATACCTATCTTTTCTCCTTAGTTGACAAACCAAGATAGGATTGTTAATTGGTAAACTCATTAATGATCTTTCATTACCCTTTTGTGGTCTAGAGTTAATTGAAAGATGGAATATTTTGTGTAACTGGAAACATTGTGTTTAGAGCTACCAAAATTAATAACATCCTGCACTTGCCACGATGTATGAGTTTAAACCACAAAGAGTAAAGGAATTACTAGCATATTTGCTAAGTAATCTTCTTGGAATCTTATTATTCCTAAAGTGCTAATTACCCTTGGGGCTATGTAGACGATAAAGGAGGAATTGCATGCTAAAGATTCAAGTTAATTGAATAAAAGAATGGCTAGTCCATTGTCTACATAAGTAAAACTTCATATACTCTGTTCAATACCTAAGTACATGATACTCGTAGGCATTTGAAGAGAATAGGAAAGTATATAAAACTGCTATATGCTTTCTACTGAAAATGTAACACTTACAATGTTGACAACTCCAGTGGGAGCAATTGCATTTTATTACTGAAATACCATTCATGTAATGTTGTCAATTTCAGTGGGAGCTACAAGATTAATTTCCTGTTAGTCACCCATATCATTTCAAACTTGCTTTGAAATAATTCATTACTTTCCGAATATGAACAACCATTGCTTAAAGGAAAATTGCATTTTATTTTATAAGATAACATGTTGCCTTTCTGTTGTCGCTTCCTGAAACGTTATCTATAAAATAATAATCCACAATTCCTTATTACAGGTTATGGTTCTAAAACTACTTATGATATCTATGACATTATCATATTGGTTGAACAATCAATCACGTGTTGTTTGTTTTCATAATATGATGTTGTACCTTTCACAAGTGGGAGAAATCTCAAAGTGTGTGCAAGGAACAACAATATTATTAGTATCTCTTGACCGCAAGGTAAAGGAAACTAATAATTCTACTAGGACTTAAACACATTAGATGTTTAATGCCCTACTACATGTAAAATAAGAATTCTACTAGGACTTAAACACGTGAGATGTTTATTGCCCTACTACATTCTAATAATGATTCTACTAGGACTTGAACACGCTAGATGTTTGTTGCCCTACTACATTCAAATGTCATGATATAGTGTAAAGATACTTCAACATTTGACTACATGTTTTAGTCAACATAATTATGGTTATATGATAATGATCATAATTCTGAAGTATAAAATTAACTTGAAATTACTATAGAACTCAAGAGTTTGCGTTCATGATTATTTTTGTTAGTATAATTATGCTTACATGTTAAGACATAATTATAAAGTCCTTGAATTAGTCAATGACTTGTAACATAAAGTATATATAGTAAAAGTGTTATGTCTTCTAGTTAACACATAAACATAAGGCCTTTGAATTATTCAAAGACTTATAATGTATTATTGAAATGTTCTGTTTTCTTGTTAGCACATGAACATATAATCCTTGAATAGTTATGTCTTCTTGTGAACATGTGAACATAAGGTTCTTGTATTGTTCAATGAATATACATTATTGCATGCACTTGGTTCATAAATACTTTATATGCAATTTGGCTCGACCCAATTGACAAGTATTTGGTCCTAAGAGAATTAAGTTATCTATAGAATTCTGATATAGTTTCACAATTCTAATAACTCATAGGATACCACTTGATTATGGTATGTCTAATGTGTTGGATCAAACCTTATTCATAAAGTTTGGTTCTTGATAGCTTTAATTGCTCTACCTCCAAAACACATCAAGGTTAGAAATTGCGTGTGTCATGGATACACTCAATATAGTTCAAACCTAGAAGGTATTCAAGACAACCTATAACTGAAAACTCTAATTCATTAGGGATTTGAGGTTTTACCACTCAAACCTATTGAATCATAAATTCTTTTAGATTTTTGATTTATCTACACTTCCTAGCTTGAAGATTGTAGTTTTGATGTTCTTCCTAGCTTGACGAAATACAAAACTATTGCTAGAACTTTTGGTTAAAGAGTGATACTAAATTAGAGTTTTTCTATAAACCCTAATTTGAGTTGTTGGAAGGAATTCCATTATGTCTTGATTTAAGTTCTGAATTTGTTAAAATCTTATGAAGCATTTTATTAACAAATCTTGAGATGAGAACTTAAAACGTATTTTGTGATTCTCCATAAAGAACAATTTATTGTTGCTTAAATACTTAGTATTTAGAGAATTGTCTCTACTTACAAAAGTAAGTGGGAGTATACACATATCTCAAAGTTTTTGAGAACAAAATACTTAACCTTCTAAAATGCACTTATTAATGTCATACTAAGGTTAAACATGAAAATGTTGACCGAAGTATAATGATTACTCTCATTCATAAATCTGAAAGGATACCTCAACACTTGAATGATATTTTTTAATATCATTGCCGAGGAATATAAGTTAGACGATTGTAGTAAATCAACTAACTACTAAAATACATTATCACATCTTGAATCTGATAAATATTTTAGAATTATGAATGATAGTCCTTAAAAGGCAAATCGAGTTTTGAGCTTGATTATTATTTCGCCTAACAGTTAACCTATGAGGTTGGAATGAACTTCTATTGAAGAATGACTCACAAGGACAAAATTGTATACATATTAATGCATGACATTTTATAAGAAGTTTTTAATCATACTTAAGCAATTGACTGTGATTAAATTTTCTTATATAATACATGCATTAATTTTATAAAGATATTTAATTGTCATACATGTGATTTGTATGTAGAATATGATAATTAAGATTTTATAACTTTTCTTTATGATTACCTTTTGCGAGGACGGTGTGTAATCAAAAAGGTTACGAATCTATATTATCTTTATGTACTATACAAAATTTGAGCAATCCATATTTTGGATTGGATCATGCATCTAAGAGCTGAGATCTTGAATTTAATTACAATATGATTCTGATTGAATTAAGATGTCTCTTGAGTACATCTGACATTGAGTGGGAGCAATGTGTTTTTCCTTAAAATTTAGATGTTGAAGATATCATTCTATTTAAGCTAGATATTGATTCTTAAGCTTGGAATGAAACTTCACTTGGAATTTAGGGAATAAAACAAACAACCTTGGAATAGATGTTTATCTGGAATAAACAAATGCGGAAAATAAAGTCTAACACAAAATGCAATATATCATTTAAGCAAGTCTTAAATGGTATATTTCACTTGGAGTAATTTATTACATGGATGGAAACCTTATGTTATTTTAACTAAGGATTCATCATGTATATATTATATTGTGTATAAGACTAGTTGTTGCTTTTGTATAAGAACAAAATGAGCTGACAACAACAATATCTAATAGAGAGAGTTTAGATTATTGTTTTTATAAATGTTTACGAATTATAAAGCATAGTGTTGTATAAGTACAAATGATGCTAGAGGATTATTAATACTAGTTGTAGTAGGATTTTATCATTTATGATAAATCTGCTAACTAGATATGCTCAACATAGAGCATTGTTGCATTACACATTAATGAATGAGAATACTTTACACTTCTAGAAACTGTAAAGATGACTGTCAGTATGTCGTTGATTTTTAATACCTCGTGCAAGGTAAGACGACATCTCCATACTATAATTCTTGCAATAGTATGAGCATATGAGATAAGACACTCATCTTATATTTCAAATCCCTCACTATAAGTGATATTTCGAAATAAGTATTCGAAAAGTTTACTCAGGTGACTATTTAGTTTTCTTGTAAAAGAAAGGTTGAGAATGTTAGAAACATTAGACTTCAACTTACTAAATGAGTTTCATGCATATCTGTTTTAGTATTTGGATAATTGGGATTGATAAACAATTTTTACTTTATGATGAATAAAGATACTTGGTATTTGTTATTCATTCATATAATAATTGTTATCCTATATTTGCATGTTTAATCCTTGAATAATTTTATTATTCTAAATATGTCCATTGCCGGTTAACAATATGGGAATATTGTTATGTAAGGCAAATGTGAGTGTTGGTTATATTCTAACGAGAATTCGGATCGTTCCCGCCAAACTCATATGTATTCACTAGAGATGCATATTGGATTCCCCAACTTTCAACCATTTACTTTTGGATCCTTGTCATAAGTAAAATATTGAAAATGGTTTGTTATCTTCATCCTTAGACTTGAGATACAAGCAAGTTCTGTTATGTGTGGATATCATTTTTTGTAAGTATACGCAAAACGCTATCTGAACAAGGTAGTTATAAAAGCTATATTTCGGAGTGATGTGAAGCAGCATCCACAACACTTGTAGTCAATAAAGGATTTGTTACTCCACTTGATATGTGCAGAAAGATACCATGGCTCCTCTCCAGAATTAATAAGATAATTGTTCGGCCGAACCCAAAAGGGTAATGCAAGATGATACTTGATTACATTTGGTATATCTAATTAAATTCTATAACGAGATTCTAAATGGTTAAACTATATGGAATGATTTGAGATCCATAATCCATGGTTTAACAGTATCTATAACAAAGGATGATTAGAGCAAGACATTGAATGACCATGCTACTGAGAAACTTTTAAGAAATTATTCTCTCAGACACTTTTAGTTAAAAAGCGAGTGAGAGCGTTTGCTAGGCGTTTCCGTCGTTAGTTTTGTGTGCCATTCGACACTCCAACTCCCAAGTGGGAGCTGTTGGTTTGTGGGAGTTAAAACACACGTAAACGACTAGAAGTGTGTGAGCCTATGGGGGCACACACGTTAAACACGAGAGTACGTGTCGAACGTTTAATACTTGAATATATTGAACCCGTTTACTGCATGCATGCATACCCGATCTTTTAAACGACCCATGGACTTGTGCATATTTAACTTGGGTTGGTTTCATGTTTGCCTTGGGCCTAGTACATGTAAACGAATGGGTATAAAGTTGTTTGGATCGAATGCTTGGAGCTCAAGCTATAAGCCCAAGTCATGAGTCGGTTTGTGACTTATATAAACAAACACAATATGCATCCAAGTGTACGTAATATATTGTATCCCTAATAATCGATTCATGCATTCTTGCATTCTGATGTTGCTGATGTTGCACATGCAATTGACGAAAAGACATACATGTGTTCACAGGGATCCAATAATATTCGAATACATACATGTGATGATACATGTTATTATTATAATGACATCTATCATTACTGTTCCTAACCTAAGATTGATCTAATCTAATATCCAATTGAATATTAATTTATTCCTATTATGGTTTATTAGATTTTATAAAATACTATACTTGCATTAGTTTTAATCCAAGAAGAGTTAGTGTTTGGTATGATTGATATTCTTGTTTCTAAAAGTTCCTTGTCGAATGGTTTAGAAGAAAGGTTTTGGGTTTTGTTTCTTATTCGTGGTATTCAAGTAATTCAAGGGGTTGATTGGTAAACGTTCTCGACTAGCGTCTAATCGAACGTACTTGGTTTAAGTGTTTGTGTGTGATACTCGGCATCTATTTTAGATGCTTAGTTTCGTTTGGTTTCTTGTTCCGTTACTAGAGATCAATTGCGGTTAGCTTTTCTTTTATCCCTTTTATTAATTAATTATTGTATTAATTAATTGTTTATTAATTACGTGTTTAACATAATTGCAATTACTAGATCCTTATCCGCTGCGTACTCGTAGATGTTAATTGGTTAACTTGTTCTAAAATCCCAACAAGTTCATATTGTGGAGGAATGTAAATTGCTCTCTCTATGTCATATTGTAGTTCAGCATCTGTATCATAAAGGTTGGCGGAGTTGAATAGCATCTGAAACACCTTGAAGCAAGATAGATGAAGGTACTTCCACTGACTAGGAGGATCACCGCTATCATCTGTAAAAATATGGGCGAGTAACTCTTGTCTTTTCGGTCTAGAAACCTTTGAACTTCAGCAATTGAATTATCTAAGCTTGCATTTGGGTTTTCTTTGAGGTGAAGTAGTACAAGGTTCATTTTCCCCTCTTCTTGTTCTTTCTGCTTGAAAATTTATGTTATTGAATAAGTATGGGAAAAATAAAACAAAATTATTTTATCTAAAGCTAAATGATTATTGTAAGAGGTTGTGAAGAATTTGGAGAATGTTATTAGTAAATCGAAATCTATTTTATTAAAACAAAATAAAAAGGGTATGAATAAGTTATTGTATTTAAAAGTTCGTCTTTCTTGTTCTTCTCCCCTTTTACTTGGAACATGATGAAGTGGAGTTTCTTTTGGGTTTACGTTCGAATCTATTAAGTTAACGACTTCAAGTTTCCAAAGATCTGGCTTTTCTGTTCTCAATGAGCGGGTATAAAAATGTCTACTATCGCCACTAGGAGGATCAGTCACCTTCATGGAAGTAGATAGAACGAAGTTCCACAAAGTCTACGATAAGTTGAGGCGGTTGGAAATACTATGTCTACGACTTGATGTTATACTGTATCTCTCTCGTTAAATGTAAGGAGGTGTTATACTTGAACAACCCTAAAATCTTGTTCAATTGGTTAATTGTAGATGCTCATGCGTCGCCTATTCCTAGATCATTAACGTTAATACAATTTGTGCATTAATTATTTGTTAATTAATTAT
>BPTQ01000008.1:333663317-333673459 GCA_019973895.1 Chrysanthemum seticuspe | reverse complement strand
CTGAAAACAGCTTATAAGCACAGAAATAAGCTAAGATTTTTCAACAGTGGCCTTTTTATGAAATAAGCATAAGTTGTAATCTAAATTGCTAGTAAACTAATGAATGAGCACAAGATAAGCTGAACATAAGCTAAAAGACTGATGAAAAGCTAATTTTTAAAACTGAATAAGCACTTTGACTAAGGAATAAGCACTGCACATTCAAAATAAGCACTTGACTAGAACTGATTACACAGTACACTATGGTTTTGTAGGCAACTTCTAGCTAATTAATAAGCACTTTAATAAGCTATAAATTGAAAATAAAAACTTCAATTAACTAGCTAACCAACTGAGCTTTACAAAAATCTAATTTACAAGGATTGGCTTATACTAATAAGCTTATGAGAAGCTTTTAAAAATCTTGAAAACACTGACCAACTGATACTCTTAGACAAAATGGACAGATTTGAAATCAATAAGCAGACCAACTAAACAAGCTTCAAAATGGAAAATAAGCACTGATATAGCTAGACAACTAGGTTGGCTTCTCAAAAATCTAAATTTCATAGAATTAAGCTAACTAAAGAGCTTTGTGAGAGCTTATGAAGATGGGTAGCTCACTGGTGCACAGGGGAGTTTTTTTTTTGACTTTTTGATTACAATGAAAGTTTGACTAAACTGGTTTTTGATCCTAATTTTAAGACTGATATTAATGTTACAAGATGTAATAAGCACAATTCAAGCAAGGTTTAACACTTCTAAACATAAAACCATGATCTACTAATCCTAAAATTCCAACAGTGATTGAATGAGACAGATTTTAAGGATGTTGACTTTTGTGATTAGCAGGCACCAACTATAGACTGAATTGTACTCAAATGAGCTTAAGAAGCATGAAACAACAAGAAGTATCCACTGAACAAGCCTGTTAGACAGACTTATCAGCAAATCCAAACACCCTTGATTCAAGTGATTTGCAAACTAAATACATACTAACTACTGTTTAAGCTAATGAAATTGATTAATGTGACCTTATTTATACTAAACACAACTAATTAAACATATTTTAACCACTTAAGATTACACTAACAGATTAAACTTATGAAATTTGGAAAATCACTTACAAATAGAACTTTAGCCACAGTGGCTTGTACTGAACAAATGAAATCACCACCTATTTTAAACCAAGCATTCTGCTTCTAAATCACCCCAAACCCATGTTTGCATCACCAAATTCCATTTCTATGCCTGGTTAACCAAATGTGCTTCTTAGGTTGACTTTTGTTGACCTTCAAGGGAAATTGATTGAACTGATTCTTCAAGCTTACAAAAAGCTATATAGAGCTTAAGTAAGTTGGTTTGAGCTTAAATAAAGCTTATTGAAGCTTTGAATACCAGAGTTTGAGTTTGAAATTTAGAACAGTAAACATGAAAATGTGCAGCCTATGTAAAAACTTGAATTACCACTTGAAAATAGTTCTCATATATTTCAATAACTTAGTCTGATATCATGGAACAAGAAATTACAACTTAAAGCTTAATTGAAAACTTAAAAGTAAATTACGACATTAATAAAATTAAAAAAAAAAAACTAAAACTTGTTTCTTCTCTACTTCTTTCTCCTCTTTTATGCTTCCAACTTGATACACGTGGCCTTCTGATGCAATCCCACCTCCCAATTCAACCAATGGAAAGGTTTAGAGTGTATTTCATGTTTCACCATTTTTGGCGGGAAGTGGCTTATTTCAACTGTGGGCTCTGAAAAACAGGCACTAGGGGGGGTGGGTTTGTAGGGGTAATGATGAGTGGAGAGAAAGGTATTGGTATGGAAAGGGGTGGAGTATTGCAGGGTATGTTGGAGAAGACAGGCAGGAGGTGGAAGAAGGGGGATATGGCGCGTGTTTATCTGGTTTGACTTTGGGTTTGACCTGGGGGTCCAAAACAGTTTGTGACAGGGGGTCAAAAAGGATAATGGTGGCAGGGTCAAAATGTTTTGACAAGTCTTTGTTAAGTATGACAAGGACTAGATTTGCAATTCTGAAAACTTGAAGGACCAAACTGCCAATTTCACAAAGTTACCATAAGGACTGAAATTGACAACCTTTAATAGTACAAGGACTAGACTTGACATTTCCACATTTTCAAAGGACTATTTTTGCCAATTTCCAAAGTCCAGGGACTAAAGTTGTAATTTTGTAAATTTGAATCTCAAGGACCAATTTTGACAACTTTTGAATCCCTAAGGACTTAAAATGATATTTTTCTTTATTTGGTTTTACCAGGGACTGTTTTTGACAATTTTTCAAACTTGGGGGACTAAAACTGCCAATTATGCAAACTTGATACGTTTTTCACCAAATTTTGATGTTTTTTTTGCATTTAAAACATATAAAACACTTGTTTGTGATATTTTTATCATTTTGAAGCATTTCTGAGTGTTTTCAGATGTTTTTGCAGTTTAAACAGTACAAAAATGATGAGTATTTACACACTCATCAATCCCCCACACTAAGATATTGCTAGTCCCTAGCAATGTTTTGAGAAAAATTTAATGGATTTCATCTCTTTACCAAAAGCCATTACTTCTGGAGTAGCCAAATGTTTCAGTTCAAGTAAGAACCTTGGTACACCGATAACCAAGTGATTTTGAGCAAATCACCAGCTTCCAACGGATTTGATTTGTCTTTACCAGAAGCCGTACCCTTCTGGACTAGCCAACTCTTAGATAAATTATCAGTATTATCTTTGGTGAGTCGATTACCAATTATGGATTTTCCACTGCCTTTACCACAAGCCATAAACTTGCGGGCTAGCCAACTCTTCACTTTTAAGGATATGGTGAGCTGAATACCATACAATTTTGGGCAAATTGTAAGCCGTCAACGGATTTGAGATATCTTTACCAAGAGCCGTTTGCTCCTGGATTAGCCAATCCTTTTGTCTTACAGACATGGCGGACTGATAACCAAATGAGTAAGTGTAAAACACTTACTCCAAAAAAAAATTTTGGCCAAAAATGGGGGAATTAGGCGGTATAATTACATGATAAAATTCGTGAGAATTCCCCCCCACACTTAGAAATGAATATTGCCCTCAATATTCAAAGTACCGGCGGTTATGCCGAAACATAGAACGTAAAAGGGAAATACTTAGGCCATTATTCAGCAAGGATTTTTTTTTTTTTTTTTTTTTTTTTTTTTTTTTTTTTTTTTGCAAACATTCTTATATACACAACATGTGGGGCAACTCCCCCACACTAGGGTGGTACACACGGGTGAAAACCCATGTAACATGCTACTGTTTTTGATACCCGAGTCGCTAGCTTGACTCGATCCCCGCATTCATTGGTTCATGGGGAAAGTTTGAAGATCCGGGACAATCACAGGAGGAATGTCCTCTCCAAAGTAATGCTTCAACCGATGACCATTCACTTTAAAGTCAGGACCATCGGGTTGAGATAACTCAATGGTACCATAAGGATAAACCTTAGTGATAGTAAATGGTCCAGACCAGCGGGATTTAAGCTTTCCCGAGAAAATCTTCAATCTTGAATTAAAAAGAAGGACTCGATCACCAACGTTGAAAACGCGGTTTTTGATCTTTGAGTCATGAATCTTCTTTGTCTTTTCTTTATAGATCAAAGAGCTCTCGTATGCTTGATCACGGAGTTCATTTAATTCATTTATTTGAACTTTTCTGTGATCACCAGCAGTCTGAATATCAAAGTTGGCATGCTTCAAGGCCCAGTATGCCTTGTGCTCTAACTCAACAGGTAGATGACACGCCTTCCCGTATACAAGCTTGTATGGAGTGCACCCGATGGGTGTTTTGTAAGCTGTACGGAAGGCCCAGAGTGCGTCATCTAGCTTATCCGACCAAGAGGCACGGTTTTCGCCAACCGTCCTCTCCAGAATTCTTTTGATCCCTCGGTTTGAAACTTCCACTTGCCCACTTGTTTGTGGGTGGTACGCAGTAGAGAGACGGTGAGTAACACCATACTTCTGCATGACTCTTTCAAACTGGTCATTGCAGAAATGCGTACCACGATCACTGATTATGGCTCGTGGAGTTCCAAACCTAGCAAACAAGAATTTCAAGAATTTCACCACAACTCGGGCATCATTGGTATGCAAAGCCTTAGCTTCAACCCATTTTGACAAGTAGTCAACGGCCACGAGTATGTACTTATTACCGCGAGAAGAAGGGAATGGCCCCATAAAGTCAATGCCCCAGATGTCAAAGATCTCACACACTTGAATGGCGTTTTGTGGCATTTCATTCCTTTGTGAGATATTCCCGTGACGTTGACAAGCGTCACAGGCTTTGACGAATTCATGGGCATCCTTATAGATCGTGGGCCAATAGAATCCGGAATCAAACACCTTCTTGGCGGTGTAGTTGGGGCTATGATGTCCCCCAGTAGGTCCAGCATGGCAAGCTTTGAGAATGTCAATAGCTTCCTGACCATATACACATCGCCTGATGACTTGATCCGCGCAAATTTTAAACAAGAAGGGGTCGTCCCAGAAGTAATGTTTTACATCCCTGAAGAATTTGTTCTTCTGTTGGGACGACATCCCTTTCACTATGAAGTTACCCGCATGGTAATTTGCGAAGTCAGCAAACCATGGGGTAGAAGAGTCTCCACGAAAAGAAACCGCATTGAGTGTCTCGAGAGGAAATGTTTCATTTATTTCCTTTTTCTCAAACACATCCTGGTGAGGGTTCTCTAATCGGGATAGATGATCAGCAGCTAGGTTCTCAGCTCCTTTTTTATCACGTATAATGATATCAAATTCCTGGAGGAGGAGAACCCAACGGAGCAACCTCGGCTTTGCGTCTTGTTTTGCAAAGAGATATTTAAGAGCCGAGTGATCCGTATATACCACGCATTTGGTCAAGATGAGGTATGGCCGAAATTTCTCAAACGCATACACCACAGCTAATAGTTCTTTTTCTGTAGTGGTGTAATGGGTTTGAGTTTCAGTCATAGTCTTACTCGCGTAGTGTATAGGCTGAAAATGCTTTGTTTTGCGTTGCCCCAAGACTGCACCGATAGCAAAATCACTTGCATCGCACATGAGTTCGAAGGTTAAATCCCAGTCGGGGGCAACTAGAATGGGTGCTTCCGTAAGCTTTTTCTTTAGTGTTTCAAAAGCTTCGACGCACTCAGGAGAGAAGATAAAAGGAGCTTCTTTTTCAAGAAGATGGGTCATAGGCCGAGCGATTTTGGAAAAATCCTGTATGAATCTACGATAAAACCCGGCATGACCAAGAAAACTCCTAATACCTTTGACGGTAGTAGGATGAGGCAGTTTAGCAATAACATCAACTTTTGCTCTATCGACCTCAATCCCGTTTTTTGAAATCTTATGGCCAAGGACTATGCCTTCTTTGACCATAAAGTGACTCTTCTCCCAATTTAGACATAGATTGGTGTCTTCACACCGTTTAAGCATTTTGTCTAAATGGGAGAGACAAGTCTGAAATGAATCCCCGATGACTGAGAAGTCATCCATAAACACCTCCATTGTTTCCCCGATCATGTCGTGGAATATGGCCATCATACAGCGTTGGAACGTGCCTGGAGCGTTACATAAGCCAAAAGGCATACGTTTGTAGGCAAAGGTTCCGTATGGGCAGGTGAATGTGGTCTTCTCTTGATCCTGTGGATCAATGGGGATCTGAAAGTAACCAGAGAAACCATCAAGGAAACAATAATATTCGTTTCCTGCTAATCTCTCGAGCATCTGGTCCATGAAGGGTAGAGGAAAATGGTCTTTACGGGTGGCGTCATTCAACTTACGATAGTCAATACACACACGCCATCCCGTAACCAATCGAGTTGGAATCAACTCGTTTTCCTCATTCGTGACAACAGTTATGCCACCCTTTTTTGGAACACAGTGAATCGGGCTAACCCAAGGACTATCTGAGATTGGGTAAATCAATCCTGCATCAAGAAGTTTGATAACCTCTTGTTTGATAACATCATGGATTTTTGGATTCACCCTTCTCTGATGTTGAACTGCTGGCTTGAAGTCATCCTCCATCAAGATTTTGTGAGTACAGAACTCAGGGTTAATACCCTTAATGTCGGAGAGTTTCCAAGCAATTGCTTGCTTGTGTGACCTCAAGACCTTTATGAGAGCAGTCTTTTCATCTTTACTCAAATCTCGAGCAATAATGACGGGCAATTTATCATCGCCTTCAAGAAATGCATACTCAAGATGAGGCGGTAAGTCCTTAAGTTCGACTTCAGGAAATTCTTCAGTTTTCTCAACTGACTTGACTTCCTTGTTATGAAGTTTGACGGGAGGGAGTGGAGGAGAAGTGTCCTGATTTAACAACTTCTCAAGAATAAGGATATCTCCCTCTGGATTAATCTCATGGTGATTAATCTCTTCTGGAATTGTATCACTAGGGTGAGGGGTTGATGAGTGATCATCTTTAAGCAACTTCTCAATGAGAAGTATGTCCCCCTCGATGTCAATTGGAGCGTGATCAATTTCCCATGGAACAGAATCACTAGCCAAGTATGCTTCAATCTCTTCCAAGATGAAGTCGCTTCCCTCAAACGGAGTGAGAGAAGGAGTAGAATTGGCTATGATAGGTTGAGAAGATGTGGTGGGATTCCCACTCACAGAATTATGAGAATAACCCAGAACTTCTTGAGAGTACTCTTCAGAAGCAACATCAATGATATCGATTCGGTTAACCGACTCAGAATCATAGTTTGCAGAGTACCTCGAAGTTTGATCAAGGTTAAAGGTGACAGCTTCATTACCAACACGTAATGTGATTTCTTGCTCAAATACATCAATGAGAGCACGGCCCGTTCTCAGGAATCCTCTTCCAACAATGAGAGGAACCCGTGGATCAGCATCGAAATCAACAACTACAAAGTCAGCTGGAAAATGGAACTTTCCTACTTTCACAAATACGTCCTCAGCAATTCCAAGAGGACGAGATATTGTACGATCTGCAAGCTCGAGAGTCATGCATGTAGGAATAAGATCCGGAAGAGAAAGTTTCTTCCATACTGAATGAGGCATCAGGTTTATGCTTGCACCAAGATCTGCTAAGGCAAAGCATTCAACCATTCCTAGAAATACACAAGGTAAGAGGAACTTTCCAGGATCTCCAAGCTTCTCAGGAAGCTTCTTCAAGATAACCGCAGAGCAGTTCTCGTTCAGAGGAGTTTTAGCCATTTCAAACATCTTTTCCTTGTTGCTTAACATGTGTTTGAGAGTTGATGCAAACTTGGGCATCAACATGATAGCATCCGCGAAGCTTATGTCAAAATGAAGTTCTTGGAAAATTTGAAAGAATTTTTCCATTTGATGACCAGCTTTCTCGCGGAGCTTCTGCTCATGTAAACGTGATGGGTAAGGAATAGAAGATTTGGATTTTTCAATGGGAGCTACAGGAGGTTCAAAAACAACTCCTGGATTGGATTTTGGTTTCTGGACAACCTGAGGATGGACAGTGCTGGTACCTCCGTTATTAGTAGGAAGTTCCTTGTCCGTTGTCGCCTCAGGTTCACTTTCCACTACCTTCGGGAGAGAAGAAGAAGAGGTAGTAGGAATAGCAGGTCCATCATACGAAACACCACTTCTGGTCGTGATCGCCTTTGCATCGCCCCTCGGATTAGCGATCGTGTTGCTAGGTAGAGTACCTGAGCCCGAGGGTCGATCATTTAAAGACTTCTTTAATTCAGCGATCTGACTGACCAACAATCTGTTTGTTTCTTCTTGAGTTTTCATGAATTGCTTTAAAAGCTCATCAGATGTTGATACAGGAGGTGGTGGAGGGATAATTTGAGGCCTTATGTTCTGGTTATACCCAGAATTCCCTTGATTAGGGTTCATATTCCCCTGAAATTGATTCCCTCGGTTGTAAGTGTTTTGATTAAGATTTCCTTGTTGTTGGAAACCTTGATTGGGTCCGGAATAGAAATTACCTTGGTTTTGATAACCTTGGTTCATTCTTTGTTGGTTCTGATTCCGGTTAGGATTCTGGTTGAAACCGGGTGGTGCCTGATAAGTGTTAGCTCGGTAGTTTGGTTCATTCTGAGGTCGGTATTGATTACCTCCTTGATTTGAAGTACCGGCTATAGCATTAGCTTCAAACGGACTACCATCGGTGGCAGTACAGTTGTAGTATGCATGAGGACCACCACAAGTAACACAAACTTCTACTTTCTTCACTTCACCATATGATGGTGCTTGTGTGAAAGTGACTTTCTTCTGGTTAGCAAGAACCAAAGCCTGAACAATATCCGTGAGTTTGTCAATCTTAGCATCGGTGCTAGATGTACTCGCGGGAGATGAAGTAGAACGTCCAGCATTAGACTCAGTATGATATGTCTTTGTGCGGAAAGGACGGACCTGGGACTTGTTTTCAATTATTTGCAAGGCTTCTTTTGTGGTCTTGCTCAAGAAATTACCTCCCGCGGAGGCATTTAGAGAGTCTTGATTGGCCTGGTTCAGACCATTGTAGAAAGTATCCATTTGCATTAACTCGGTAAAACCATGATGTGGACACTTGCGGAGCAAGTCTTTGTAACGATCCCATGCCTCCCCGAATGATTCATCAAATCTTTGAGAGAATTTCATTATCTCATTCTTAAGACTTGTAGTTCGGGATGGAGGATAGAATTCGTTCACAAACTTTGTGACTAAATCTTCCCATGTCTCAATGGAACGAGGGGGTTGTTTCTCAAGCCAATTCCGGGCTTGTCCCTCAAGAGAAAATGGGAACAGAAGAAGCTTGATAGCTTCATGTGGGACATTCTTGTACTTGATGGTAGATGCAATCTTGTTAAACCATCGAATGTGTGCATGAGGATCATCCCGCTCAAATCCATAGAATTGGCTTTGGGTTACCAGATTAAGTAACCCGGTTTTGAGCTCAAAAGTGTCAGCCACGATGGCTGGGACAACAATGGCATCTCCGTAACCCTCGATGGGTGCTTGGAGAAGCTCGTTCATCGGCTTGTCTTCTGCCATTATGGCAGGTGGTGGTGGTGGTAGACGTTCCTTAGTCACAGCTGAAGGAGCAGAACGTCCTCTACGTCTACGAGGAATCTTTCCAAGTTCTGACAATGGACTTGTAGAACTGGAAGAACGAGTGCGCATGCACTAAGTATAAAAATCAGTTTTCAAAACAAATGAGGCAAAACACAAGTGAACTTTACCAATAATCACAAGTGAAATGGCTTCTTTGAAAAAGGTACACCAAATCACAAGGACACAAAGGCAAGTTTTAAATCTGATGTTCGGGAACTTATTATGGTCGCACCCCCAGTTAGGTAGTGCACTGCCTTGATTTGCGGTGGTTGATTTTTATGTATATATTAAGTATCACTGAAAAGACGTAGGTACAGATTTGTGCTGATGGGTTTAAAAACTTTTGGACAATATTTTTGGTATCGTCTCGTTTAACCAAATCGTATTTCTTTAAGAATCACCTTAAAAGAAACACAAGCTAGCAAACGTTACGATTGTTTTGTTGTTTTATATTTTGTTTGGTGTTTTTAACACTTTAGGAAAAGTGTTAATGAACTTTTTTGATTTTGTTATAACTTTACAAAAACTTTTTACAAACTGTGGTATATGTGTAAGTACGGGTCTGAAAAATGCTTAGAACACGCTTACAGCCTCCCCGGCAGCAGCGCCAAAATTTGATCGGTGCAAAACCGTCAAGTTTTCTTACGCGAGCTGATCACTTGTGAATGACCAACTGTAAGAAACTCAAAACAGATCACACACCAATGCAATTTAAGATCAGAGGAATACAGTGGATTCCCGGGTCGTTAAGTCCCACGGAGGTTGACTGGTGTTAAACAACTTCAGATGTCGAATAATCACTAAGGATAGTGATCAATAAGGTTTTGGGAATATTTATACCTAAAGAAAAGATTTACAAATAACAGCGACTTAAATGCAAATTAAAAAGATTAAAAAGTTAAAATCTATTAAATAAACGCTATCACTATTTTTACAATGATGTTTTTGTGATTTTATAAAATAAAATATCTTAAATAAACTATCTTAACTAAAACGTAAACTCAAATTATCTAAAAACGTTACTTAAAACTAAAACGAGCGTTACGTTTAAAAATTACGCTGAAGCGCAAGCAAAAACGTAAATTTTAT